>VZTO01025568.1:15646-50862 GCA_013400615.1 Syrrhaptes paradoxus
GAGACACTGGAACAGGTTGCCCAGGGAAGCTGTGGATGCCCCATCCCTGGAGGGGTTCAAGGCCAGGCTGGATTAAAAAAATTAAATGGTCACCATCAGCTTGACTCAGAAGTACTGAAAAGCAATAATATACCCTGAAGATAATCGCTGATCAAGAAATGTGTGTCAATGTGCCAATAACTTTGCTAGAATTTTGAAGTAAGTAGTTTCTAGATGGCTCCCTTGCAGCACTATTCTGTGCTTGTTAAAGCAGCAGTTGTTAGTTCCCATTTTGTGTGAGATCCTCCAGTATGATGATGACACTTTGTACAGCTACTGGATTGCACAGTCTCCAAAGGCTCGTCTCATCACTTTTTGTCACTGTGGAGTTATTACCCACAAAAATGGTTGGAGGGCCCGTAATTATGCCAATCCCCACTTGACATTTTAGACCCTTTTGCCACTATCTTAAGACATCCGAAGCTCCAGCATCACACATCATCATCAAAATACTGTTAGGCAGCTATCAAGCAGCACCATGAGGATCAGAGCTGTGTAATATCTACCTATAAATGACTCTTACAGCTCTTCTGTCCTGCGTTTTTGACCTCAGACAGGAAAGCAGGTCTATTGAATCTGTGTGATAAAAATGCAAATTAAGACCTCAGATTTTCCTTTTTCTTTAGTTTTCTTGCTGTTCATAATCCAAGGTATCATTTTACTGCTTATTAACACATAAACATTCCATTATATCAATTCATTTGTTTTACATATTCAGTGGAATGCTTCATTTCAGTATTCAACAAAAACAGTCCGACAGACACAATTTTAATTCTGTACAGAGAAAAAGCATTTGTGTATTTTGTGAAGACTATTTATCACTGTGTATGATATATGGGCTACAATAAATATGAACAAATAACTACAGGCATAAATTCTGATCTTTGTGTATGTACTTTATTGGTAGCAAGCTTGAGAAAGACATGTCAAAAGTATTAAGAATGATGTGTTCAGATTTTTCTATCTGTATATCTATATATAGGTGAATAATTTCACTAGAAGTCCCTTGTGTGGATATATAAATCCCAAACACTCAAAATCATTGTAGGTGTCAAGTTTCCGCAGCAAAAACTGAAAAGAAAGGAATTATTATTATATTCTAACTCACGAAACTGTCAGTTACGAAAAGCTGTTTTTGTTAGGGTTGCTTGAGACATGAGCCGCTGAGAAATAAATCTTTGTAAAGTTCCGTTTTCACTTCACAATGGAAACACAAATGCTGATCAGAAATATTTGTAGACTTTTTTTTTACTGTAGAAAATAAATGTTATAAAAAACAATAAGTATTTAAATTGAAACTGCATAAACTCCTGCACATTTTGTATAGCTGGTTCTTGTAAATTAAATTCTTTGACAATTCCTCCTATGTGTTTTCACTAAAAATTCAGCTAAACAATGTCCAACTGCTAAGGCAAATGAAAAATTTTGACATCAGTTTAAATAAACAAACAAATAAATAAATAAATCCTAACAGTTTTGTTGAAAGCATTTCAACCAACTGCACTACTGTTTTTTTCCACCTTATACAGGATGGGCCATATGCTGAAAGTTATCCAGCTCACAGGTGAATCAATAGAAGTCTTCCTTACTTCGATGAGAGCTGAATCAGACCCAGTGTGAAGAGCTATTGATGCAGTTCTATGATTCTGATGATCCAGCAGAGCAAAAACAATGTACAAAATATAGCTCAGCACAGTGGAAAGGAGGTAAGATCAGCCATATCCTCTCTGTTTTCTCCCCCATGACCTATCAGTGGTTCTTTTTGCACACTTGGTTTCGCAGCAGGCCAAATTAGGTAAAGTCAAAGTCTCAACGTTTGCTTTAGTTTGTTGGTTTTTTTCACTTTTCCTGTCCATAAGTGAAGTGAAGGTGAGGCTTCAGGGACCTTTGGGATAACATACTTGAAACAAGTTCATTTTTTCTGCCCCTCTCTAACATAAATAACAAGTATCAGATCTACTCTGTGATGATCATGAAGAAGTGCTGGAGAGAAGAACCAGAAAACTTTTATACGTCAGCTCAGCCTAGTCTTCCTGCTTTGTCACTGTCTTTAATTTCCCCTCTAGCTCTATAAAAACTCCTGTCTGTCTCTTAAATTCATTTATACTATGTGCTTCAGTGGGCTTACCTGACAACTTATTCCTCACGTTTATTATTTTTAGAATGGAATAGCTGTACTTGAATATTGCTGCTGTTTTCACTTAAAGGAATATTGGCTACTCATCAGGTGTTGTTTTGTTTTAAATTGACTAACTTTTAAACATACACTTTTTTATGGACATATCCCTCTTTAAACCTTATAGCCAGGTCTTGATATCTGTAATTGTATCTCTGCTCCACCAGTGAGGTATAGTACAATCTTACGGTTAGGTTACAAATATTCAGCTAGCTCTCCTGAGTCAGTGCAGTAGGTGCTGGTACAGTAATAAAATCTTGCATGCCCCCCTATAACTGGATGTAATCTTTCCAAAGAGCAAGTCAGAGAGACAAATGCACATTTTCCATGATGCTGTGAGTGTGATTACACATCAGCAGAACATCAATGTTCTCCAGTCACCTAACAAACTATCAGAAACCTACATACTAGCATCGTATGTCCTTCAGCACTGGAAACACTCATGGATATTTGCAGCACTCATTGACTTTCTTCCTTCTCTGTTTTCTAAAATAATAACAGTGATTGGTTTATTTGGGTTTTTTTTCTAAAATAATCCATAAACAGGACTTAAAATGGACAAAGACTGTGGCAAAACAGCGTAAGAAAGGATTGCTTAGATACTCTTATAAGAATTTCTAGCTAAGTTATTAAGTATCTTTAACTCTGAGAAAGCAAATGATTCTATGATTCTATTTCTTCTAGGTTCACAGGGACAACTGATTTGAACAATTAGAGCAACAATTTTGGATTTGTTTCAGAGGTCTACATCATAAAAGGACATCTGCTCTTAGTAGAGGGCATCATACTAGTGGTCCTAGTGGTCTGCTGACTGATTCTTGAGCAAGAATGTGATGATCAGCTTCACGCTTCCACAGTTTGTTACTTCTCCATGTTTTCACTTACTGATGTACATTAATGACATGGAGATAGCTCAACCTTCTTAAAACAAACTGGTTTCTTGTTTAAAGAGTGCTTTACATCTGGTATTCTAGCCATGTGCATAAGATTAGCTTTCTGGCATGTAGTCGACCCGTGGAGTTCTTGGAAGTCACTGTGAGGAGGCCTTAGCGGTCAGCACATGAAGTTTTTGGACACCAGCCAGACGAGCCAATTATAGTGAGAGTAAAAGACACTTATTCCGAGGTGCACACATGCTTTTACACATAGATCTTTCAGATTTGGCAGCTACTGATTGGATACCATAATTTTAAATTCTTAATAACAAAATCACTATTGACTACTTTCAATCCTGTGAACGCAACCTTCGAAGCTATGTCAACACAACCTCTAAAATAACTTAGTTGTGCTAATTAATCTCTCTCAGTTTCTCCTTATCTTTCTCATGTCCTGTATAATTGGATGCCTGCATATCTGTTTGCTTTTCTTCTTTCCCAGGATCCTTTATCAACCTTATAATTACGAAGCCTGAAGTTAGTATCATAGCTAAAATCCTACTTTAGCACAAAGGGCCCCTACACTGGCACATCTTCAAAATTATTTCTTTTTGCAAATAACAGTTTAAAAGTCCGACTCAGGTCATAACATCAAAGAGGAACTGGACTGGTGGACAGATACAATGCTGCTGGTGGAGGTATATTACAATACTCAAAAGAGTAGAAAGAGGTATTAAATTCTTCCTACTATGCCCCCTTACTCTTTTCAAGCTAGGGCTGGTATGCATGGTGAGAAAAAGGCAATTTATTACAGGGAGAAAAAGGCAGTTTAGTGTTATTCAGGCCTTATTCTTCTGCACCGGCCATGGCACTTTTAGGTGAAACTTTTTTTGCACTTTCAAAAA
The DNA here is from genome assembly GCA_013400615.1 of Syrrhaptes paradoxus. NCBI lineage: Eukaryota > Metazoa > Chordata > Aves > Pterocliformes > Pteroclidae > Syrrhaptes > Syrrhaptes paradoxus. The sequence continues at coordinate 19,642 of VZTO01025568.1, forward strand.
GTCAAGAGAAATACCAGTAACTCACTGAAATAGCTCAACATGACAATACCTTTCAAATCAACACCATTTCAGAGTCTAAAGGTGAGCAGGATTATATGAGCCTTCCAGAATTGACATAAAAATAAAGCAAAACAAAATAAACTTTAGAAGACAATAATAAAAATGTCCTGTCCTAAAATGGACAATGTCTTATTTTGTCAAGTATCAAACCTGAAAAAAATTTACATTAGATGTTAAGGAATAGTACAATGAAATTTCACTGCTTTTTTCCTCATCTATATAAGCTTTACTTGCTAATGACAAAGATGGTTTCTTTAGAGTTAGATAGGCTCCTGGTTTATTAAGACAATTTGCATGTATGCATAGCTGCAGTAATCAATCAGTGATGATGTCAAACTATTATGAATAAAGAGTAAAAGGAAGAAAACATATCTATTGTATAACTGTCGAAAGTATGTCCATATTACTCTTTATAATCTGCATGGTTTATAGACAGAGAGATAAGCTTTCCCAAAAGGAGTTGGGGTTGTTGAACATGGAGAAGAGAAGGCTCGGGGGAGACCTTATAGAGGCCTTCCAGTACCTGAAGGGGGCTACAGGAGAGATGGGGAGGGACTTTTTACAAGGACATGTAGCAACATGAGGAGTAATGGATTTAAACTGGAAGAGGGCAGATTTAGACTAGAGATTACAAATAAACTCTTTACTGTGAGGGTGGTGAGACACTGGAGCAGGTTACCCAGAGAAGCTGTGGATGCCCCATCCCTGGAGGGGTTCAAGGCCAGGCTGGATGAGGCTTTGAGCAACCTGGGCTAGTGGAGGGTGTCCCTGCCCATGGCAGGGGGGTTGGAAATCGACGATCTCTAAGGTCCTTTCTATACCCAAACCATTCTAGAATTCTATGATGATATGACACTGTATTTACATGTTCTATGTCTCCTCGACAGAGCTATTCCTCTTCATTGACTTCATGTTTCTTTATTTGTTGAAGCAGCTGGGATGAACACAAGGAATATACAGACCACATCTCCTGCACAAAATTCTTCCCAGTTGCTGCAAAGAACTAACAGCTTTCTACAGGAACTAGCTTTGAAGTTTATTCTGCAGTACTTAAATTTAAGAAGTAAAAATTTTAATAAACAACATAATTTATCACTTTGCAAGACTATTATTAATTTAAAGAATAACCATTTTTCCATGCAACAGTTTTGTCCATTCTCGACATACTACAGCACAATTCTAGAGCTCCTATTTTCTCATTTATATGAGAAATATTTATATGAGTGTATTTATATGTTTCCAACCTTTCTGAATGATGAGATAACACTTGCTGTTTACGCTTAGACAACTTCAGGAGAACAGTCTTTCACCATTGGTGAATGCATCTTTTGAGACTACACCTTCCAGGGCAAGTAAGAAGTATATCACTGAAATTGTTAAAAGGGATTTTTCCATTGATCCCAGTTAACGAGATTCTGGGCTAGTTCTTAAATCTGGCTGACATTATACTGCACAAGGAACCACGTTTCCATCTACTGATGAGGGTTAAGCATGTTATAATCTTAAAATGGATGTCCTCAGGCACCATCTCTACAGCATGAGTTTAATAATATTTTAGATGTTGTTGCCATGGAAAACTTTTATATTACTCTAAGGAGTCTTTCACACATTCTTATTCTGTGTGTCATTCTGTCTTTGAACACATGGAGGTAAAACAGCACTCTCTTGGCTAAATATGAATTCTCTCCAAATTTGAATATCTAGTACGAATCTCGAATTTACAGTTGTCATACAATAATAAGATTTTTTTGTTTTGGAACAAATGGTTTTGGTAAGAAAGCAAGTATTACTGCTGGATCTCAGGATGGAATATTTTTCATATGACCATTCCATACACATTATTACCCAATAAAACGTGTGATCCTAGATCTCTTTATTTTACATTTCTGTGTGTTAGACATGTATAATACATTTTTACATGTTCATAAGATAATTTTGTCTACTAGTCTTCCAGCTAGCTGTATCATACGTTTATTTTTTTTGGTTTTGGGTTGTTGGTTGGGTTTTTTGTTTCTTTATTTGTTTATTTAGTAGCTCAAATACCTTATGAATTGAGAATGTCATACAAGGAAGGAGGTTCAGTTAGGCTGTAACAAAAAATAACCCTAATTATTTTTTCCTAATTATTTTCTTCTGAAGCAAAAGAGAAACATTAATGGTTTATATGTGTGCTATGATGGCTTTTTACTATCTGCACAGTTTTATGAGGCAATTGTAGTCTAAAAAGCATGATGTGAAAAGATGTTAAAACTTTTTTTAAAAAAAATTCACTGTCAATATAGAACATTTTGCCCCAGAATCAACAGCTTTATATCCAGAAAAATAATCTTTCCTTACTGAGCTTTTCTTACTGTTTGAAAGACCTATAAAAGAGAAATACAGCATCATTCTATTTCAGCTTATGAATCTACTAAGAGAACTTAGCTGTGATGAGCAACATACTTTCAATCATAAGTACTATGTGATTTTTCTTTTGAATCATCTTTATTCTCAATTGTTATATCAGCATCAGTGCTGATATTACTGATTTGCTGTGCTGTTAGAACCCAATTCAGCAAAGTCCTTGAGAAGTACTCAACTTTAAGTAAGGGAGTAGATCAATCAAGTTACTTATATCTTTAGAATTTAAGTACAGTGAAATGTTTTCATGAATTCCCATTCAAAAGAAAGAGTGAGGATCAAAGGTCTCTTCATATCCTTCATAATCACCGCTTGCATAGGGGTAGTGTTTGTACCTGATTGGCAAATTTTTCATTTTTTTTCCTTTTTTTTTCTATTCCCCCACATAAGACTGCAGATACAAAGAAATACAGTTTGAAAAACTGGATTTTGTGTGTGTGTGTGTTGCATAGTTTAGAACATGTCTTTTTTGGCAAATAAAACATGCAATATTATCTCATCAGAAACAGCAATTCAAAAGAAAATTCAGAAGGCTTCCTGGAATATTTAAATAAAACTTGATTGTGTTCTCTATAATATTGTCTTTTATTAGTAATATATGTAGAGAAGACAGAACTGAGAAGCTGAGTAAACAGAAAAAAAATCTTGCATTTTGTTTTTTGTTATCTTTTAAGGTTGATTCCTTATCAATATTTCTGTAGTAATATGTTTTCCCTATAAATAAATGAACATTCAAAAAGGGCTAAGAAGCTTTTACAAGATTAGTTTTGACCCTGACTGTTTCTAACAATGCAGTCACATCTCATTCAGGAAATTGCAGCTACCACAGGCATTGAGCATCCAATCATTCTGAGAATTATCTTTTGAGATAAATAAGGAAACGTACTGGTGGGGCATTACTATGATCCTTACAACCACAACCAAACTGTAAATATTTGATGAATAATGGAAGAAAATTAATCTCTAGTGACAATGCAGGTATTATTAAAAAAGATAAAAGCAAAATTAATTTTACCGGTGTCATAGTTTTTAATGTTTCTAAAATTTCAGGCCTGAACTTCCCATAGCAAAATAGATCTAGCTGTCATTTAAAGGCAGGATGACACATACCTTGTACATTGATTTCATTTCGCAATCCATCATCAACCTGCATGCTGCGACAACATGAGGAAAGATGCACTGCAGTTAAGTTGTGAACTTCTGATAGCACTCATCCCTTTGCTGGTTTTTGTTAGTTAACTACACTGCAGAGAATCTGAGGACCAAGGGAACAAATGTCAAACATTTTTAACCCTGATGCTTGAAATATGTCTTTCTTAAAATAAAAGTTAAAAAATAAACTTGCCATGGTATTGTTAGATAGAAGGCTTTGAAAGTCAATCATCTGAAGCCTATAGTCATTCCAAAACGATAGAATACTGCAGTATCATTTATCAGACAGTAATGAGATGTAAACGCCTCTAGTTAAGCATTTGACTCAAGTTCACTTATTAATATGTAAATCAACAGAAAATACACAGTTCAGTGGGTGAATCACTACACTGAAAGGTAAACTGACAATAAAAGGAAAAATATTGAATCAGTTTTAGCTAACTAGACAATTTCAGGGGACAAGTCCTTATCCGACAATTGTGATTTATGCCATTCCAAAGAAGTGACGAAATGCTTAATTTGGTCATAGGAGTACAAACCTTCTAACTTGAATTTATTTGATGGAAATACAGTTTTAATTTTTTTATTATTATGAATTTCACGAGGACAGAGAGAGATTTAATCTGTACAGATTTCCTACAGAAATCCAAAGAGGAGAACAATCATAATCTTTCCATCAGAGCAGGTTATCTTTAGTTAATTAAACTTCAAATTCGGTATATGCAGAAACACAGTTGGAATAGATAGCTGTTTTAGGTACCTTCCAACTGGAACTATTCTATTCTAGAAAGAAAAAGTTCCTGAAAAGGTCATGCCAAGAAAACATCTACAGTAAGTTAACTGGTGTTTTTCTTAAAAAAAAAAANTGAAGCCTATAGTCATTCCAAAACGATAGAATACTGCAGTATCATTTATCAGACAGTAATGAGATGTAAACGCCTCTAGTTAAGCATTTGACTCAAGTTCACTTATTAATATGTAAATCAACAGAAAATACACAGTTCAGTGGGTGAATCACTACACTGAAAGGTAAACTGACAATAAAAGGAAAAATATTGAATCAGTTTTAGCTAACTAGACAATTTCAGGGGACAAGTCCTTATCCGACAATTGTGATTTATGCCATTCCAAAGAAGTGACGAAATGCTTAATTTGGTCATAGGAGTACAAACCTTCTAACTTGAATTTATTTGATGGAAATACAGTTTTAATTTTTTTATTATTATGAATTTCACGAGGACAGAGAGAGATTTAATCTGTACAGATTTCCTACAGAAATCCAAAGAGGAGAACAATCATAATCTTTCCATCAGAGCAGGTTATCTTTAGTTAATTAAACTTCAAATTCGGTATATGCAGAAACACAGTTGGAATAGATAGCTGTTTTAGGTACCTTCCAACTGGAACTATTCTATTCTAGAAAGAAAAAGTTCCTGAAAAGGTCATGCCAAGAAAACATCTACAGTAAGTTAACTGGTGTTTTTCTTAAAAAAAAAAAAAAATAAAGACTTTCAGCTGATTTTTGTTATAAAAAAATTAAAAATTTTTTCATTTCTTCTTGTGTATTCATAAGTTTGCATTTTTCCTTATTTGCCATAGAGTTATGGAATATGTTCATGTAGAACGAAGAGCTGGGTCTCTTCAGTGTGGGAATGTATTTAAACAGCATAATTTCATGCTCCAACAGATGTTGTGTAAGCTGTCTTGAAAGACAGTATAAAGGAGAATAGAGAGTATTTTGCAGCAGCTGTGGATAAACAAAGAAGTTCTGTAGCATGAAGCAAGACAGAGATGAGCACATCTGGATCTGAGAGGTCCTCAGAAGATTTGTTATAGATCTAAACCTAAATTAATAAAAAGAAAATTCAAGTTACACACATTGGAAAACACAGTCTCATGTGTCTTTTTCCTTATTACAAACTAGAGCTTTCAAATTGACTTATCAAAGAAGTTTCATCATTCAGTCAGCCATCTAATGCATAGGAACTTTGCTACAAGATGAATATCTGTGTTACTAAATTTGCTCCTGTAGATTGAATAAAGTTGAAATGCCTGCTGGAAATATTTTTTCAACAATTTATGTGTGCATTCACATAACCTATGATACTATAAAGTAAATGAATACATTAATGTCTTCATAGCTAGTGTATTCAATCCACTGTAGTACTCAAATTCAACTCTCCACACAACTGTTACAAAGTTCATTATTCAGATATGATAACACTGATCAAAAGAATCCAGAAAGTTTGCTCTGAATTGAGCACTGATTTAATTCAGATACTCTCACCTATTGTTTTCTTTTCTATGCTGATCATAACAAAGTCCTAATATTGTATTTCCACAGCTTTTATTGCGGCAGATAGTAAAAGAGTTTGTATTTTTTTTAGCTTTACTCAGATGGTTTTAGGAAAGAAATAAATCTCATTAGATTAATCTTAATCAGAAATTAATTTAGAATTGTTTTATTTTATAAATTATTATTGTGGAGAAGTTTCCTCATGCAACAATTAATTTAATCACAGTTTTATTGATTGCATGTTATTTATTTCCTTCTGCACAAGTTTCAGTGCAGATTTTTCACACTTGTTCTATGAGCTGTTTTATATTATAACCACATTTAGAGAAAAATACACGTAATGTATAAATCTGAAGGTACTTGATAAAGTTCCCGTGAGTCAGATGCTTACTCTTTACCTGGCTGAAATAAAGTGTACTGAATACTATCAGAACGATGTGATGAACATCTTGGTTTTTTTAAGTGTAATATTTGATGAATAAGCTATCCAGTGTTCATCCTGATCTGATGTGACTCGACAAAAAATCGACTGTGTTGAACATTGGGTTACAGATCTAAGGAGGACAGATTTTTTTGTGTTTAGGTTCAAAGTGTAATCTGAAAGTTTTGAAAGGCTAAGTAATGAAGCAGACAAAATAAAAAAATAAAACATTCATTTGCAAAATCAGAAAAGTTTTTGAGACTGTCCGCACTCCAGACAGTGTCTGTTTTTCCATCTCTGGTGCCCATCTACTTCAAGTGTATGAGCTTGGTATTTGGAGAGTCAGCCAACATGATTAAATATATTCTTCTTTCATGATATTGTTTGGTGACCTTGAGTAATTAAGGAAGGACGGGAAGTCTCTAGCAGAACTCCCTTGAGGAGTAAGTGGTCATTTAATGTACCTTTGAGAAGGATATAAGATCCAACAGGACTTTGTCTTTTTTACCGAATTTCTTATTTCTTCCTTTCTCTCTGTCCCCCATCTCTGTCTCTTCTCTGCAACAGCCACATAGAAAGTGGAGAACGTGGCTGGAGTTTCTCCATTAACAGAGCTGGTATAGTAGCTCTGAGCAGCCTCTCTCTTCCAGATTAGGCAATCCCCTCCCATGCTTATGACCCAAGACAGTTCTCTGCAAATGTATCCAAGTTATTTCTCGTCCTAGGGAAAATGTTACCATGGCAGTATTGTACTTGGTTTTATGAGCTCAAGTTAACTCAGATATGCCTCTATGGGACCAAATTATATTATATAAACATACACTTAATTTTAGATTTAAAATCGCATTCACATTTTTTTTACAGGACTTGTCAGTTTCCTGACAGCTGAGTCTTGTGCTTGGGAAATGTGATGAGTTTATCCTTGGCTGGGGGCCAAACCCACACACCCGTTCACTCAATCCCCCAACCCCCTCCACCCAAGGACAGAGGAGAGGATTAAAGGGGTAAAGGGAAAAAAGGACTTGTGGGTTGAGATAAGAAAAATTTAATAACTAAACTATAATAATATTGAAAATAATGGTATATAAAAAGATACAAATGAGTGATACACAGTGATACTATCCCCCTACTTAATGACCAAGGCTCAGCCTGTTCCTGGCTAATGATCCTGGAGCAGGGAGAGTCCCGAAACCGCAGTCACGGAACGGAGAGAACAGTCTGAGCATCCCAGACCGAGAGCTGACCGGGGTCGGGGGGGAAGGCCTTGGGAGAGCGACCACCTGGAGCAAGATGACCCAGAGCGAAAGAGATCCGGAACAAAAGGGCCGATCTTCCAGAGGGTCCTCACCTATATACTGAGCATGACATGTATGTTATGGAATAGATTATTGGCCATTTTGGGTCTCAATCCCAAAACTAAGATCAAATCCTGGGCTAGTAACTGGGGCTGTGCTCCCTCCCAGCTTCTCCTGTTTGCAGACAGACAGAGAAGCTGAAAGACCTTGTCAGCTGCGTAAACATCACTTTTTATAAACGTTCTTCTGAGCACAAATCCAAAACACAGCCTCTTGCTAGCTATTATGAAGAAACAGCTGTCTCAGCTTAACCCAGGGCACGAAAGAAGAGTTATGCAGCTCAGAGAGCACTGACAAGAACCAGCATCTTAATCAATGAACTGCTCTTACTTAGATGATGGGGAAACTCAGGGAAGATTTGTCATCCATCATGGCCTCCTGAGGTCAATGGTCTTAGTCAAGGTTTTTGTACTGAGAAAAGCTCCTCAAATGCATCGACTTTTGTAATATGGTGCATTTTGAGTTGGCTTTCTGAACTTCTACCTCCAACTTACCTTCCTTTGAGTTGTGGAAAACCAGGAAACCTTTGATCAAAATCACTTAGGCCATGTTGGATTTTTCAGGCCAGCTGAGGCAATACTGAAATAACATAAGGAGAAACCTATATTCCTGTACTTTTTATGAAAACCTCACTAGGATTTAAAAAAAAAAAAAGAAGGAAAAAGAAGAAAAAAAAAGAAGAAAATAAACTTTGAGTTTAGAAATAGCCTATCTTCCACACACTCTTCATGAGTCTCTGTTTTCATGCTTCACCATTTCAGCAGGAAAGGAAGAAAATACATTAATGAAAATCGCTTCTTTGTTTCATCTGTGTGTAGAAGAAAAGTTCTCATACCACTTCATGCTGAGGATGACTGAGAATTTAACCCTTCAACTTCCAGGGTAAACTCTGGTGTATTTTACCAAGTGAGAAACCAATACTCGAGAGATAGTTGAGTCTCAACACTTGACTCCTTTAATGTCAAAGGAAATTAAATCCATAATGGTGCTCTACATTTTGAATCACATGCAGCCACTAGCCACTAGCTGCCACCCTGTGGTAGAGGTGTGATGTGATGTCACAGGGCACAGATTCGCTCATTTTTATGGAAACATAGCATGAATGAAATTTTAAGACTGATGATTTATTGATGTAGGTTGGAAAAAAAAACACAAAACAAACAGAAACAATAATTTTGAATGTCAATAAAAGGCTCGGACTACTGGACACAGCTGCCTGTTGTGAGGGTCTCGATTTAGATCTCCGTATTAGAAAGTATTTCTATAGAATATGAGTAAAATTCAGAATGAAGCAACTGGAAGCAACAGTTTGGGCCATGAGTACTAGATTAGTACTAGTTTTACATTTCAGCACATGAAAATACTAAATTATGTTAAGTAAAAGAGCAGAAAACACACATCCATCCATTACCCCTTTTTGGTTTCCTCTCCTTTCGGGACTGTATAATTTTCTGGTATTTTCCATTTAAAAAAAAAAAGCTTGAAAAAATTTTCAGTGAACAAATAGGATTAGAAAACTATTAGTGTAAATATTTACAATTGATTCTCAAATGTAATACTGTTTCTACTTCAGATATATCTGTTATTATAATAAACTTCACAGTAAGGTGCTTCTTTTTACTAAAAGGAAAAGAAAAAATGTTCTTAGATCTGTTTTTGCATTACTAGTGTTTGTACAGTACCAACGAATCCTCTTTTTGAAATCTTCAGGTCAATCTATCTTCAAGTCATTTCTAACTTTAAACTTCTTTTTATAGTCAACAGTATCTACCAGACCTGAGTTAAAAATAGAGAGCAGGGGAGGACAGGAACAGATATAATTTCCCCCTCCAAGGTTTCCCTGATTCCAGTTAACGTCTATTTAGGGAAAATGAAGGTAGACAGATGCACAGAGAGCAGGAGCCCAGGCAGGAGCCCAGGCAGGGGCTGCAGGAGGGTCTCTGTGAGGAGAGGAGAGGCCGGGGCTGCCCCGTGCCGGACACAGCCGGTTCCAGCCGGCTCCAGCCCACCCACCGCAGGGCACGGCTGAGCCCCGCAGACAGGGTGGGGGTGCCTGAGGGAAAATGTATTTAGGAAAGTGCAAAATGTTGTGCTGGACTTCTGGGAGAGAAGAGTAAGAAAATGAGAGAGAGAGAGAACTCTGCAGACACTGAGCTCTGTGAAGAAGGAAGGGGAGGAAGCACCAGAGTGGAGATTCCCCTGCGGCGTGCGGGGAAGGCCACAGTGAGGCAGCTGTGCCCCTGCAGCCCAGGGAGGATCATGGTGGAGCAGACACCTACACTGCGGTCCCTGGATGACCGTGCCAGAGCAAGCAGATGTGCCATGAAGGAAGCTGTAGCCCATGGAGAGGAGCCCACGCTGGGGCAGAGGACATGTGTGAGAGGGAAGGAGCGGCAGAGAGGAACTGTTATGGACCACGGTCCCCCATTCCCCATTCCCCAACCCCCTGTGTGGCTCAGGGCAGGGGGAGGTAGAGGAGTGGGGAATGAAGGAGTGAAGTTGAGACTCGGAAGAAAGGGAGGGGAGGATTTAGTTTTTCATTCTCAACATCCTACTCTATTTTCAGTTGGCAATAGATTTAAAGAGCCTTCCTACGGTCAAGTCTGCACCTTAGTAAATTAAGTCAGTTAGGTGTCTTTAGAGTTTTTAACTGTTAATGTTAGTGCAGATCACAGAAGCTACAATGTACATGAGAATAGTACTCCACTTCTTAATCAGGCTTCTTGATGGTTAATGCAGACAATAGTATAGTTATACCAAAATATATATACATTTCCTTTACAGCCACACCTAAATTCATCTCTACAATGTCTATTAATCCTTGTTAGAGAAAAAAAAGGAGGTGAAAGGAAGTGTTAAAAGATACAATTTCTTCATCCATTAATGTAAAATATATTGATTACCTGTTAAAACATGTTTTTCAATGTGCAGAAACATGTTCCAGTTTCGAATTCAAAAACTTGCTAGCATAGTTCTAACCACTTAATAATTGAGCAGATTATGAGGTTTAGGAAAATGAGTAGTGGGTGCAGGGGTGAAGGGGAGGGGGGAACAAAAAGAGAAAGTTGTTTGAATGCATCTCTATAATCTGTTAAAAATGCATATCCTTTTCATATTTAAGTTTGTAAAAAATTACCAAACACAGATTTTGTCTGTTCTTATGAAAGGCAGAAAAAAAAAGGAGAGCATCAGAAAGAAAGAAATAGAGCTACCAAAGGTTCTAGACAGCGCTATGAAAGTCTTTGTGTTAAATACCTGTGAGATCGTATTTGTCTGTTATTTCAAGTACCGAAGATATTGCTGTTTAGTAGTTTATGATCCTGCAAACTTTATGTAGTAAATCAATAGTGACTATCAGTGAAGATTTACTTTTCTGGAAAACCAAAAGCATCATCTACAGCAAGAAGACATAACCATTCAATGAAAAATTTTTAATAGATATTTTGTTATTTTATTTATATAATAAAGCAGATTCATTGGTATTAAATGCTTTTTGATTGTTTAATAATCTGTAGAATATACCAGATTGCTGTTTAAAGAGAAGCTGTCAAAGTCATTTAATATCAGATGTGGTTCATGGCTACTAATCACCTGTAACCTAATGCCCTGAAAGTTTAAGATACGTGCCCTGTTTTCATCTTAGTTTATGACTTCTTGCATCAGACAGTGCACACAAGAATCCAGTGCCTTCAGTAGAAACTGTTTCTCAGGTGAACTGAGAATAAATAAAACACTCTTACTACAATTTTTGACATTTAGAGATTTAAAATTAGCACTGATGAAGTCAGTTCAATATAGCGTTCACCTTTGTGACTCCAGTGGAGAAAAAAATAGTCCAACTTCTGTACCACAATTCAAAGTTGCCACGGATATGGCTTTCTGTCCAGCTTTTTTCTGGAGACTTTAATAATTCTGATTTTGTTTTTTAAAGACTTTGTTGAAAGCAGTATATATTCACCATCACTGCACTGCTTGGTCTTTGAGATCTTATCTAGCCAGTTCATGCTGAAAGGGAATTAAAACAGTTCATGTGGTTTCAATTTTTTTTTCTTTCAGCAAGAAACCCTAGATTTTTACCTGAATTTTATTTAGTAGCAGAAGTTTTAAAAATTGATGAACAATAGTTTTCAATGGTATTCATTGTCATCTCTTGACTTTCTCAGGTGAGCAGCCTGCATTGGTAATATTCTTTTCCATGGGCCTGTGTTTTGACAGATAATAGTCCACAATATGATAAATCTCCAACCAAGTGCAGAAGATACACAGCATATCTGCAGAGAACTTTCAAAACAATAGACTCATTCACTATCATGGATGTTAACTGAAAAGAACTCACATAACTTAAAATATTTAAGAGGTCTTGCTAAAGATAATTTCATGGCTCCAGAAGTGCAGCATAGTTTGAACACAGTTTTGCTGTGGACTCACATGCATATTTCTTTCTTATTAGTGTGTGATGTATGAACATTTTTTATGAAATTTGGAATTAGAATCTTAAATGAAGTACACATTTTTACCCACTATGTGTGTGGTCTTTAATTGTAAATGTCAATTTCTTATTCCCTAAAAAGGCAGTAGAGTGCTTAATTTAGTCATAAATAGCAGTCAGTATCCTGGAGGAAAGCTATTCAGAGGACACTCAACAGGCTGGAGAAGTGGGTAGAAAGAAACGTTGTAAAGTTCAGGAAAAGAAAATGAGAAGTCTTGAACCTGGGATAGAATAAGACAGGAAAGGTTGGGCACTGAACAGAGTAGAAAGCAGTTCTACAGCAAAGGACCCAGATTCCTGGTGGGCAGTGCACCCATGCGAGGGTAAAGCTAAACCACATATGGGGCTCTTATCGTGTCCGGAACTGAGGTTTCGGGACTCTTCCGGTGCCAGGACCATTAGTCAGGAAGGGGCTGAGCCTTGGTCATCAGGTGGTGAGCAGCCTTCAGTGTATCATTCATTTGTATATTTGTATATATTACTATCATCATAATTATTTTCAATTTTATTGTAGTTTAATTATTAAATATCTCTTAACTCAACCCACAAGTTTCTTTTCCCTTTACCCCTTTAATTCTCTTCCCCATCCCTGGGAGGGGGGAGAGTGAACAAGTGGCTGTGTGGTTTTGTTTAGGGCCAATGGTGATCACAGATTTCTAGAGTTCAGGACCCTCTAACGAATAAGGCAATGGGAATTGTTCATGCCAACCAGAAATGTCTGGCTTTTTTTGTTTCCCTTTCCTATTGACAACGTGAAAAACAGCATGTAAAAAATAACACAGCTTCACAGTGATAATACTGTAAGTGAGCCAGAAAGATTTTCACATTTGAAGTGTTATTCCTGCTTGATTTAATTTAAATATTTATGATCTGGGGAAGATATGTACCAGACAAAATTATTAGAAGGCATGTTGTTACACTCAAAATCATGTTACCAGGCCATAGTCTTATTAATAATGGAGTTAAATTGTTTTGTTTTGGTTTTTTAAGTCTATTTAATATCTATGCCTTTCTTCTCATGTTACGATTAACCATCCATTGTCCCTCTGGGTCCTAAGATTGATGCTTCAGCCCTTCTCAAGAAGGATGGGAGACAGGGGGTCGCAGTGACTTGTCAGCATCCAGAGGACTCTGCCAAGAGAAGTGTGACGTTGATCGTTCTTCTCAGGTTTGAGCTCTGATTCGTGCTGTATTTATAGGTTTCCCTGTCACATGCCACTTTCTTCTCCCAAGCTGTCAGTTCCAGCCTGGCAGTGTCCCCCAGCACCCTTAGCCCCAGGCACACGAAGGGCTATGGTTCGTCAGACAGTGACTGGGGAGAGGGGGTGTCACCCTCTCCCCAGCGGAGCCATCCCCAGAGCAGAAGCTAGAGCAGTGGAGACACAGGGGGTAAACCAGCAGCATCGGGCTCAGGCTGGATAATTCTCAATTTCTATGCCTACTGAGAGGATGTATGAACTGGATGTGTGTTGGATACTTTAGTAATCATATACTTGAATCTAATGCCATATAAAAATATGACTTGAAAGATAAAACAAAGAATTACTTATATCTGTGAGCTAGGCAAATTAGTAAAAAAGCTGGAATACAGGATTATGAATACATAATGCTGCTGACAAGTTAAAGGAATGGCTTGAAAAAAACTGCAAAAGAGCGAAGTACAAAATGTTTCATCTAGGTAGGAATAGTCATCTGTGTATATATTCAAAATGGTAAACAGTGGGCTAGATTGGATTTCACTGCACAATGTGACTGAAGAGTTGCAGTGGATCACAAAAAAATTGGGTGTTTATCCCAAAGAATAAGATGGGAATGGCCTCAAATGACTGTCTATTCTATCCCTGTTTTATTACAAAGACTATTCTGTGTCATCTCTGACTACTGTTTGCCTAGTTTGTTCTCAAAGACCTTTAGTAATAAAGGCTTTGTAGGCTCTCCAGATAATCTACTCTAACGTTTCACTACCCTTCTTTTAATTTTGGCTTATCTAATACTTAAGCTTTAATCCTTTTTTTTTTTTGCTGTAATTTAAACCTTTTTATGACCATATAGACACTTAGTGTGCTTTTCCTCCTATGGTAGCTTTTTTTCTACAAGATAGAAAATCAGTTTGTCTGGTCTTTCTGGGCTACTAAAGGTGTGGCTTTTGTGCTGTATGCTGTTGTCTAGCAGCTCAAGCTTCTTCCGATGATCACTACCAAAGCAGTGTTGGCCTTGGGATCACTGGGATGTTTCTATGAGGAAGGTAGAGGCTAACCCGGTTATGCTAGGACTTGGCCATTGAAGCATCTCAGGCTGTTTCTGAAATGGACTCCTGTAGAGACTTTGCTAACTCCCATTTGTAAGTTCCCATAGGCAGCCCTGTCCTTGGCTTTACAAAGTAAATGGTGCATATCTTGCCACTCTTCACTGCTGAAAGTGATGAGATGTAGCTGACTGGAGGCTAACTGGTGTTCTAACAAAGTGGTGCATAATTCTGGGGCATAGCAAAAAAAAAAAAAAAAAAAGATCTGTCAGTTGAACAGGTCACGGATTTTATTACTGGAACTCAGTAACTTCTAATGTCCAATTACTAACGCAAGCCATAGCTTTCTTGGAGCTGATCCAACCAGTCTTTGCCTCAGAAATTCCCAGACACAGTTTTAGGGCCAGCACGGGCTGGGGACCATTCCCAATAGGCAACATCCATATAGCAACCCTGTGATTAAGCCTTAGGGAATTAAATAGGGTGGATATCTAGACTATTGCTGGTTCACCTCAGGATCGTGGAATAAGCTCTGGTTCTCTTTAGCTCACTAACATGGCCATGTTTGTAATGCACTTCTTGCTTTTTACACTGCCCACATATGGGCACCAGACTTAAAAAAGCATGTTGGATGAGTTAGAGAAGAAAGCTGTATTCTAGAAAATGTGTCCTGTGCACAATCTTGAAGGAGCTAGAATTATTTAACACAAAGCAAAAAAGATTTCAGAAGTACACAATACTAGTATTCAGATGTATGAAAGATTGTGGCAAAGAAACAAATAAATAATTACTTTCTACACTATGAACAAGGCAAGAAATTATAAGTCTATTTTGCAGCAAGGGAGATTAAGCCTGGGCATAAAGAAAGGCATCCTGATGGGGAGATAGATAAGCACCCAAGTGAGTTACTTAGGCAATCTATGGAAATAGGATAGCTAAAGGTTTTTAGATGTGGATTAGAAAAAAACATTTATCTGGTTCAGTTTAAGTATTAGAATTAGAAACACAGAATTATAGAATATCCTGAGTTGGAAGGGACCCACAAGGATCTGCAAGTCCAACTGTTGCCTCAACACAGGGCAATTTAAAAGTTAAACCATGTCTCTAAGAACATTATCCGAACATTAGCCCAAAACTGTGCACAGTACTCAATGTGAGGCTGCACCAATGCTGAGTATAGTGGGACAAGCATTTCTTTTTACCAGTTATCTATGCTGTGCTTGTCACTGACTGGACCCCTACCCATACCCTCCCAGATGATGATGTTTATCCATGTTTATGTTTCAAACAATGGGCAGAGTATTTTCTAAAGATGAGACTCCACCAGGAGTGCTTGGACAGAGCACTCAGATAATTTCTAAAGAAGAGGCACCACCATGTCTACTCAGGGCAGACCATGTTGGAAGAAAAGCTCTTTTGTGATTGGATTTAGCGGCTCATTAATGTTTTGAGTGATGGCACACCTGTTGAGGTGGGGCATGGGTGCAGAGGGCTGGAGTCTTCTCCCTGGTGGAGAGGCAGCTGCACGCCCCACGACGCTAACTTGGATGCAGGGCTGTTGCACCTCCCAGAGGTCAACTCTGAAGGTGACCTGGATGCTGCCCCCACCCACACCGAGGGGCAATCCAGGACACGTGAAGAAGAGAAGACACGTGCTGGAATGAGGGATTGGTCATGTTCTCTATGTCTCTGTGTTTGTCTCTTTGTGTGTGTCTCTCTATCTCCTTTTGCCACCCTTTCTTACTTTTCAACTCTTTTGTACTCTGTCTCTTGTTTAATTTTTTCCTCAAGTAATGACTGAGTGTTATTTGGTGTTTGCTTAATGGATAAGTGATGTCTGGTGATAATTGATAAGTGTGATTTGGTGCTTGACTCTGAGAAGTGGATTCATGATGTTTTTGCAGTTGCTGAGGTAAATAAAACTGTGTTGTATTGTTCCTTGAGTCATTGTCTGACTCCACCTAGCTGGTGCTCCTTTTTGGGGAACCACAAAAAGCCTCTCTCACCCGTCCACTGTAGTGGGGTGAGACAGTGTTTAATGCACCCCAAGATACCATTGGCCCTTTTAGCTGCCAGAACACACTGTTGTCTCATATTGAGCTTAATTAATCCTGATTTGACATAGGGGGTGGAGCAGATCCCCTTTTAGTGTCTTTTCTAGTCCAGTTTGCTATGGTACTACTGCCGCAACTGTGAAGGTGATACTAGGGGTGATGCCAAATCCTCAGCTGTGCCGATGCATTACATGAGAGATTGCTGGTTGGAGGCAACTAGAATAATGCTGGGGATCATGCTAACAACTCAGTACTATGCCATTGCAATACTTCAGCTTATGTTCTGGATCTGATAGTATCCTAGTGCAGATTTAAACTTATACAGGATGATTCCACCCTCCTAGGGTGGAATTCCAAAGACAAGAACAAAATAGTTTGTTAGATAATAGCTGGGAAAATATTTAACTAATGTGTAGAAACACAAGAGGAGGTATGGAAAACTGGACAAACCTATAACTAATGTTGCAGAGGTTGGAACAGAGAGAGATATGGTTGAGCAAGGTTCAAGTCAGGAGAGAACTCGAAAACCTGTAACAGAAACTTAAAGTAAATGCAAGTAAAAGATTAATTTTGGAAAAGTTTCAGGGTTTTTTGGAGACAAAATGATTTCTTAGATTGCTGTGTAGGTGGCAGTGTAGACTAGTGTGTCTCAAAATTGTAGAGAGTAGCTTGTTTTTATGTGTGCCTACATTAAAAAAAATATTATAATCATTCCTCCATCCCTCTTTTTTCAACATCAAGAACAGCACGGCACTATCTGGCATTAAACTAAAAAAAAAAAAAAAAAAGAGAAAATGGATTTTTCTCAGTTTCCTGACAAGCTATATACACCCACATTTTAAGGTGATGACTAATCCTTAAAATATTTAAGCCATTGCCAGTGAGGCTGTGTTAACCTAGTTAAGGTTTTCATCTGAAAACCAGGGATTTAAATGAAAATTATTAAATGAAAAATAAAGGAGATATTTTAACATTCAGAACAGATGTCTACATCTAATTTTCTTTGTCTTAAAACTTTGTATTGACTCAATGGAGTCACTGAAGTTATAATGATGTATGAAATGAAAGCTCACCTCCCAATGCACAGAGAGAATACACACATCGCTTTTCAATGGCTGCTGCCATATGCTTTATAAATCAGTATACTGTTGGGATTTAGTTTTTGTTTGTTTGTTTTTCTCTATTCTGAAATGCACAAAGCACCACTGAGAAGGGTCTGAAAAAGATACAAATAAAGTTAATTTTTAAGGGCTGCTTGAATTAGGGTTCTTACATACATTTTTCCATTATTTTTCTAAGAACCTGAAGAGCTAGACCTATTTTAAACCATTTCTTCCATTACTAAGAGAAGTTACAATAAATCATACACATACTTTTTCCATATTCATTAAGAATAATGCCTATCAGTTGACTCTCATAAAAATGTTAGAATACAGAAGCTTTATTGTGAAATAACTTTGCAATAACTTTGTGAATTCATTTTTGATAACAAAATACATTATTTTAAATACAAGGGAGGTAACAGAAGTCTTTATCAGAGGTTTTGCCCTGGGAATTTTTGGTCAAGAATTTTCTGAAATTCACATTTTAATAGTATTAGGAACGTGGCTAAATTAAGTGCTAAAAAAGTTCATATTATACAAGTCTTTACACATATTGCTGAAGTATAGCTATAATCCACATTCAGAAAACATTACTCTATCACTGAAATATATACAGCAATATGTACTAAGGTGACAATACTTGATACAGGTTTTTTTATGATTTCTTGTTACTTTGGGTAGTTGTATTTACTAATGGAAAGATTATGCACACCAGTAATGTAAAGCTACACTATGTCAGAATAGTGATTTTCACATATCCTTTGCAAGGCCTAAATGTCTGCACAAAAGCCAGCCAGAAGTAAATCAAGACCTCTGTTTGCTTTCTCATCCAAAAATTAATTACAATATGTACATTAATGTGAAATATTAAAATAAGACATATTTGTGAAGTTGATGCCTTGCAGATGCATTGTTACATGAAAATATTTAACATAAAATTTCAAAATACTTGCATTTCTTTTTTATAGAAGATAACTGCTGTTATGCCATATTGCTGGATATTCTTAGTTAAATGAGAGCAAATCCAAAGTAAATCCACTCAAAAAGAGACATTTATAACAAGATTTCACCAATTTCATGACATTTGTTGCAGCTGAATTAAGTCCTATCAAGAGTTAAGCTAAATATTTATCCCATATAACTTAAATTCTAACACTGGATTATTTTATCATTTGATTCCCTTAGGAACAAAAGAGTTGAGAGTATTCAGAATGCAGAAATAAAATGTTTCCTTCCACCTCTGTTTTGAATGCATTAATTACCAACTGTATTATGTTTACTTTGCCACTAGAAAGAATTGTCTTATTTATAGTGTAAATTGCTTTTTCATCTCAGATTAATTAGTCTAAATAAAAAAAATATAGAATGCTCACTTAATCTTTATCGGTTTAGACACCATGTTAAAATGCATTCCACAGTGAAGTTCCTCAATATGATACCAAGAAAGAATTTGAAGAGAAGAAAATACATCTAAAACTCTTGCATCTGTAACCTATAGTGAACGGCCATAGTAAATCTTTAATTTCTAAATGTGAAATGGTGTTATGAAAAAAGAAATCCAATCAAACAAAAAAAAAATTAGCTGTAGAAAACCTTCTAGAAATGTCTTTTTCTCTCCACTATACAAGGAAGCTATATGTTAATTTCAGAACTACAGTAATGTATAAGCAGAATGGATTCAGATATTTCCTGAATTTTTGGATGATAAGGGACTTTAAGCACCATTGTCTCTTTCATGATATATAAAAGTAGGCTTTTTGTGGAAGCAAGGCTTTTTGCAGATCTCTTTTTTTTCAGTGAGAAATTGGTACCTTTTCCTTGTACACACTATATATGGCAGGCAGCTCTTTTAAGAAGTACAAATCTTGCTCATCTCATTTAATATTTGTAATACATTTAGAATAATAAGGAAACTAACATTAAGCAATGATATGTGTGATAAAAACTAAAAAATAAGCTGATCAAAAATCCGGGCTGTCAATAGTTCTCTCTTCACCATCGAACTCAGAAGTAATGTAACTCGCTGCTGAAAATTGTCAAAAGACAAGATAATAAAACAATTGATATACGTGGTTTAAATATAGAATTAAAAATATGAGCTTGGTTAAAAAAAAAAGGAAAAACAGTAACATTTGTCATATCTGTGGAATCAGAAGTGTTAGGCTCCTTATTACCAAGAAAAGAGAGAAATTGCAAAAATGAGGGCAAAGACCTAAAGAAGCATAACCTCTTTCCCCAATTTGGATAAGATATTTAGAGAAGCCACAGTATTTGAATAGAAATCAGTAACAAATAACAAACAGGTATGTTAGGCAGACTAATAAAGGAAACTTTTTTTGCTTCTCTCTTTTAAGCCTGGATTTTAAGAGGCTTTGTGTACTTCAGTGAAGCTCATCATGGATGAGTGGGGAGAAAAAGAAAAAGACAATGGGATACTAGGAAAAGGAGAGACTAACAAAGGTTTAAACAAATATTATCAAAGCCAGAAGGCAACAACCAGACTGCACAGTTTCCTACCTGCCAAAAAAGTGCAAATAATTGGAATGCGCCTATCTAAATTGTGTGCCTGGTTCAGTTATTGAATGTCCCTTTATTAGCTGTTAGGAAATTATATCACTAAACAACCAAAGAATTGCTACACAATAGCTGAGCATTTTGTAAAAAAGTGCAAATGTAATTGAGCATTTTACATAACAAAAACACTCCTGAAAGGAGATAAAATGTACTCAGTAATTAATTTTTTGTTTATGACACTTGCACTGCATTCCAATGCTTGATTAACAAATGCAAAATAAACCACTTCCAGAACAGCTATTATGGAACCAACAGAAAACACCAAAAGAAGAAAAAGATGAAAAAGACGTACAGTGTAATATTGATCATCCTATTTTTATTTTAAAATGTGAGCTGTAAAAGAAAGACAGAAAGATTTCATTGTTAAACATCAGGAGGTCAATACAAAGTCAAAACACAGCCAGGTGCTTCAAGGTTCAATGTAAAAGCGATTAATTTATTTCAGGAATTAAATTTGCCAGAGCAATGAATGATGTCCATTGTCTGGTGCATCTCCCTCTTTTATTCCTTCAAACCACTAAATGAAAATCTGACACGAATGAAATCAAGGATCTTCAACATGGAAAGAATCAAACCAAGGGATTCATTTGGCTTTCAGGCTGATTAATCTCAGAAGCTATGTGGATTTGTTTTGGAGGAACTGAGCGATGTACTGTTTAATACTGGCAGAGATTGCATTTCTATAAATTCCCAAGACAGACAATTGTACCTTTATCAAACTTTGATTATGTTTTAGTTTGGATAGACTGTTTGAATGAACAGCTGCATAATATTATTTACAGAATGTGCGAGGGTACAGGAAGAGCATTTGGTCAGTTGTCCTCTGTGTTACTGGATTCATGTGGCTATTTAGCAATTTGAGGACTGCTGCTTTTTGTTAGCTACTCAATCATATCATGTTTAATTTTTTAAGAAACAACATGCGCTCAGAAACAATCTGTTAACTGAAAAATAAGTGGTACCATATACTACTGTCAATGTACATATGTATGTATATATTTTTAAATTTATTTATATATGCCTGAATGTATGCATACATTCCATAAAATAAAGGTTCCAATATTTTGTTATAATTTATCCAGCAAGTATGGTACAAATATCTGGTCAGTTTAAACTACTTTAGTAATGGGGGAATTAAAATGGAATGATTGACATATTTTCTGTTAAGCTAATCTGCGGTTCAGTGATGAGGTACAGCCGAGTACCAGAACATTTAGCATCTGGAATGGACCACTACTAAGCATAATGTATCCTCTGTTTACAGTAATCAATGACGTTCCCATTGATCACAATAGGTGTGTTATTTTTCAGATGACTGATCTCCATATATCAGCATTCAGTACCGATAATACAGTGAGTCAGTAAGTCAGTATCAACTCAATACAGAAAAGCAGCTGAAGTGTAGCTGCTTTATCATAAACTTTCAAATGAATAATTCATTCTGCTTATTGCCTCTTTCAGTTTCAGTCACTCTACAATAAATTATCTAGTAGCTCTTTTACAACTCACAAAGTTTAATAGCAAAACATAAATGGGCTGGGTTTGCAGTGGTTTTTCCTTCAGATTAATTTCCATGGCTAGAGTCAAGACTCAATATTTTATTAGTGACCTGTGCAAAACTGGGAGGAACAAATTTGACGAAAAAAAGCATGAAACCACATTACTTAGATTAGTTCTTTCTTAAGTATTTATTTATTAATCAAGTTGAGGATTTTGGGACCAAATTGTTTCTAATGAATAAAACTTCATTAACTACCCAGGGTTGGAAGAAAGTCCACCAAAAAATAAAGATCAGAATTTATGGCAAAGGAAAAAAAAAATCCAAAATAGCCCATAATTCTACTGCATCATACATGTAGAGTTTAATTCTATAATTTTGACATAGCAGCAGCTATCCTATTTCTAAGGTCCAAAACAATTTGATGAGATGTTCTGGTGCAACTTGCCTGAAATCTTCTGAAAGACATTGAGTTTGATGCTCAGTGAAACTGTAAGAAGAGTCTTCTTAAAATCTCATAGTGTCCTTACTCTTGGCTGATTTCATGTAACTATTTTATGTTTTTTCCCCTATATGTACTTGGTAAGAACACATTGTCTAAAACCTTTCCTGCTAAATTAATATGAAACTTTGACAATAGTGACAGTGCTACACATTGCTGGGGCAAAAAATAGAAAAAAAAAGTCTCTAAATTAAATCAGATTTAAACAGTAAAGATTTTTATTTACTTTAGTTTGGAACTATCGTGTCCAGAGTTTCACATTGCAAATACTGGGTCAATACAACTCCTTTTTAAATCAGTGATTGTCAACTATCTGTTTACCCAGTTTAAAGGAAGTTGGATCAGATATCCTGAATCAGTGTCATATTCTTGCACATCAGACTAACAGAGAACATGCAGTAGACTTTTCTTCTCTAATCCTTCAGCAGTGAAAGTTAATTAAAATAGGAAAATGACAACTGCATTTCACCACACAAAATTTTCAAGTATGAATCGTATTATGCTGATTCTCCTTTCACCTAACAGGATCAGTAATGAAAGCTCTTGGAATAAAATTGTCAAGTATGAGAAGATGTATAAAATTTAAGGTCAAGAATTGTTCAGTATGCATTGTATGGGAGAGGGGTGAGTATAAAACAATAGTGAAGAAATATATTGCACATGATGAATATCATGTTCTTTAATATGGTTCCAATAAAATCAGAGATTAATGAGAGTTTTAAAATCCACCAAATTTCTTGACAAGAGGCTATCAGCCAGTGTGGTGGTTTATACATTTGAAGATGGGAAGAAAATGCATGAGTGCATTATTCTACTTTTCTTTCCTTAAATTATCTCAAATACAGTTTCACACTCATTATGCAATATTTGTGCTAGAATATGTTTTTCTTGTATAGAATATATTCTTCATATGTTGAAGAATATACTGTATATCTTAAGGTAGAAGTGATTAGTCTATGAAAAGAGGTGTTTTCACATATTGTAGAAAATTATTCAATAAAATTATCAGTTACTTAAAGTTGAGACATCTATGCCATGGAGCTCTTACTTTGAAAGTCTTTCTTAATTTACAGTTAAACAGATAACATGGTCTCAAAGCCATTACACTCATCCATTGAAGCTGAGTGAGCAGCAGCCGCTGGGACAGGGATGACATCTCTGAAGCACAGTATCTGCCTGAATACCTACGTTATTGGGATCCAGAAGATCTTGCCTCACACATAGACAAAATACTTATGTATCATCAGATCAGGAGTATTTTTTGACTCAGCCTCTGTGAGCTACTGTTGGCTTGTTACTGGTGTGTTTAAAT
Organism: Syrrhaptes paradoxus; assembly: GCA_013400615.1. NCBI lineage: Eukaryota > Metazoa > Chordata > Aves > Pterocliformes > Pteroclidae > Syrrhaptes > Syrrhaptes paradoxus. The sequence continues at coordinate 43,103 of VZTO01025568.1, forward strand.
TCTAATTGGGGAAACAAAAATACAGGTTAGTGTACCATCTGGGAAAGACAAGTGACTCCTGCTCTGAGGGATGGAGACATAAAAAGAAGGAAGGCTGCAGCATAATAAAGTCACATTTTGTACCTGTTTCAGAGAGCTATAAGCTACCTGCAGCAAACATTCATTTTGATACATTTCATATGTCTTTTTCAGGTAGGAAAGTCAGTTTGTCAAATGACAGCCACTTTCCCTGGTGACATAGTTGTATTCACCCTCCTTAAATGTTCAGTAAGGAGTCGGAGGTTTGTCAGTTAAATATATCACATTGTTATGACTCTTGATGACATGTGCAATGACACAACTTACCTAGGGTGCTAAAAGTCATCTCTCTGCCAAGGATGTGAAGTGACACAGTGCTCATTCCACTGCTGGTCTTGCCTCTCCTGTAGTTGATGTTTTTGCACTTGTCGTACTGGTGATGCCCTTTTGCACCTTTTATACCTCTCATCCAGCTCATGTGATAGCTTTGTGAGACACCACCATGAGTATTTATCCTGCAGAAAAAAAAAATGAGGAATCACTCCACTAAATATCCACCTTAAAAATGACAGTCTCACCTGGCCTGTACTTAGCTAAACAGAATTCCCAGAGACAGCACAGACTTTTACCTTCAATGTCAATGTTTTAGAAGAAAAACCTCACCTGAGATTTGAAAGTATCTATAAATATTGAGTTTATTGCAGGTGCTCACATCCCAGAAATAGTTTCGAGAATGTAAAAAATGATCCATTTTAAAAATCTACCTTAAATGTTAAGAGGAAACACTAACCTAAAGAATGACGAATTTTCCTCTACAAAAAATCAGAATATTTGATATGCTTACAGCCATGAGAAATCAAAAGGTCTTTTTTGGTTAATGTTGTCTGATAGATATAACCTTGTTAACTGCCATTAAATTATTTGGAAAACTTTAGTTGATCCCCCTAGGTGAAAGTAAATTTTGTACAATAATGGAAGAATCATTAGAGGAGTATGGAATTAACTGGATGCCAAAAGGAAAGAGGAAACCTGAACATTCAGGGATTTGCACGTACAACTCTTCTTTCCAAGGAAGTTCATCACATCTTTTTGCTATCTAAGCTGAGCCATCATGTGAACACAAGATTCATAGGAGCTGAAAGAGGAAAGACCACAGCTCTGAAAACACTGAAACACTGGGCAGTACATTCAGCTGCCAGTCGAGAGAGACTTTTGCTCTCTGAAATATTTTTGCATTTTGCATTAACTAGCTTGTGGATATAACAAGAAAACCTTAAGCTTCCTACAGCCGTTTAGAACTTACATTGGGTTTTGTTTGTTATTCCACGTAGTTGTTTATTTTTTTCCTATAGTATATTCGTAGTAAAAACACCTTTAAAAGTACTTTTCTAATTTTGTTAAACACTGATTACTGTTCTTTTTTTTTCTTTTTTTTTTTTTTTTCTCTTCAAAATCAGAATTATTTGAATTACTAAAAGCAGAATAAAAAATATTCTGTCTTCAATGTAATATTCACTATATTAAATCTTATCTACAATTTGGGAAGAAAAGTATATATTATAAAAGTGTCAAAGAAGAGAGTATGGAAATTCCAGATGAAAACCATTGGACTTGGAGAAAAAAAGCATGAAAACTAAGACAAGGAGAATTAAAAAATCCTACTTGAAAATGGTACTTTCTTCTTATTCTGCTTAGGCTTCATTTGCTCAGCAATGTTTTGGGGAAGGTGAAGATGGTCAATGGCAATAGCAACCCTATTGATTTCACAGACTGACATTGACTCATGTTTTGCTATTGTATTTTAATTTCAGTTTGCTTTAAAATAAAAAGAAGAGAAGGTTTAGGGAAATTTAGTAGGTACATTGGAGGAAACATCTGCATTCTGCTACCAGGAATATTCTCAAATATTTACAGATATTGTAATTCTTTTCTGACACAAACATTTGTCAAAATGTAAAATGCTACAGCGTGCCATGTAGGCAACACACATTTACATTTTTTAAACAAAACAATGTAATAGATATACAACATGATACCTAGTGTGATTTCATTTGAAAGCTGCCCTTTAGCAACACTTGGCAACAACTACATAAAAGACAGAAAAAAATATGGGAACTTCTTTTGGAGGAATTAAACAGCTTTCCACTAAGAAAATACAACAGTGTATTATGAGTATGGATCAATCTACTCAGAGGTAAAGTGTTTTCTTGAAATATGAAAGGAAATAAAAGCTTACTTTACTTTTGCATTGTTTCTATTTATGCAAGGCAAAGCAAATGCCACAAACAATATGAGGGAGACTCTTTGACAGTTAAATAGACTCTCATAATAAAAACAAGAATCAAGAACGCTTGGAATGTTTATTCAGATATAAGTGTAGTTGGTTTATACAAAAGATATATCCCAGATATACTGGGAAGAGGTACATAATGTCCTAGCTCACAGGGACCTTGTATAATTTGAAGAACAGGATCAGTTCTGTACAAAGTCACGAGTGAAAACAATTGGTTGTTCAGAATTCTTTTCTAGTAGAATTGTAGAATCATAGGTTGGAAGAGACCTTAAAGATCATTGATTTCGAGCCCCCCTGACATGGGCAGGGACACCCTCCACTAGCCCAGGTTGCTCAAAGCCTCATCCATCCTGGCCTTGAACCCCTCCAGGGATGGGGCATCCACAGCTTCTCTGGGCAACCTGTTCCAGTGCCTCACCACCCTCACAGTAAAGAGTTTATTTGTAATATCTAATCTAAATTTGTCCTTTTTCAGCTTAAAACTCTCAGCCTGTCCTCACGTGGGAGGTGCTCCAGCCCCCTGATCATCTTTGTCGTCCTCCTCTGGGCTCACTCCAACAGGTCATAGAATCATAGAATGGTCTGGGTTGAAAAGGACCATAGTGATCATCTAGTTCCAACCCCCCCACCATATGCAGGGCCACCAACCACTAGACCAGGCTGCTCAGAGCCACATCCAGCCTGGCCTTGAATGCCTCCAGGGATGGGGCATCCACGACCTCCCTGGGCAACCTGTTCCAGTGCCTCACCACCCTCACAGTGAAAAACTTTCTCCTAATCTCTAACCTAAACCCCCCCTCTCTTAGTTTAAAACCATTCCCCNCCAGGACACAGTTGGCTTTGCGGGCAGCAAGCACACACTGCTGGCTCATGTCCAGCTTCTCGTCCACCAGGACCCCCAAGTCCTTCTCCGCAGGGCTGCTCTCAAGGAGATCTTCCCCCCATTTGTATAAATTCCTGGGGTTGCCCCGACCCAAGTGCAGCACCCTGCACTTGGCCTTATTAAACCTCATTAGGTTCACATGGGCCAACTTCTCCAGCCTGCCCAGGTCCCTCTGGATGGCTTTCCTTCCTTCCAGTGTGTCGACAGCACCACTCAGCTTAGTATCATGGGACAGTGCCAAACACTAGATACATTTTTTCTGCCACAGTCTAGTTGACTGGCAGTTTATTATATTCAACTGAAATATTTGGAATATGGTAAGTAGAACTGGGTGGCAAACAATGTACTACAACCGATTGATCTTGATTGTACCCTGTTTTGGTTTTGTTTTGTTTTTCCTCAAATTAGACAAAAAAGCCATATATTTTCACCTATTGCTTATGCTTTTTATCACATGGAGAAGTATTCCATGATTTTTTTGCAGTTTTTACTGTGTAGACTGAGTTCCTGATTTGTAAGTTAATCCATGTATGTAGATCCTAGGCTTATTTACCTTAACAGTCACAAGTTAATTCAACCATATATAGTACTCAATGTTACTCTTTTTTTTACTGTGCTTCAAATGTACTTTCTGGGTAGATAGATATAACTTTATTTAAAGGCATTTGAAAACAATACAAAAATATTAATAAATTGTGAAAGTGCCTTCAACTTTCAAGCTCAATGATACATGTTAAAACCTACAGTAAAAGACCATTGTATTTGCAAAGCACAAGACTCAAAAGTCAGAATAGGCTAGTATGTGAGTATTCTGTGAAATCTTATTTTGTGCTCTTGTACATCAGCAGTATAACACAGTTTTTAGTTAGATGTTAAGATACCGTTTTGTCCATGAGACCCTTGCATCATTCAGCACACATGATTAATAGTATTCAGTACATAAGCAGCTACATACAATATTTTGTTTTCTTCTCATTATTCACTCTGTAGCCTTAGGCCACTATTCACATGTTGCTAGGGACACAGAATTATTAATTTCCTCATGGCTGTTTTGATGGTGGTGGTCATTCTAACATCCAGTGCTTCACATATAGTAACTAGTTTAGTCTCACAGACCTGCTGTGAAGTGAGAGGGTATTATTGCTCTTTAATAGGTGGGGACCTGAGGCACAGAGATATCAATGACTAAAGCTTATGCAAATTTTGGGATTTTTAAGATCTGTTTTTCTAAAAGCATGTCAAGTTTTGTAGAATTTCACTTACTCGAAACATAAATCGTATTCATTACATATGCAGTGAGAGCTGCACATTGCTGTAAAAACAGGTTACAGGGCTAGGGAACAACTGATGAAATACAGATGTCTATATTGCAGATGATAATAGTTGAATTGGTTGTCCTTGACTCCTTTCATAGTCAGTGGAGAGACTTTTAAGGTTTAGCTCATCTCATCCTAAAATAGGTGAGATAAATCAAATTCTGCAAGTACCTATTCTTCTCTATCACAAACAGAGTTCCTTTGTAGATCAACTCAGATGAAGATGTCTAAACACGAGATGAACACAATTAAGTGAAATGAAACCCACTACAATGCTTCTGTTTGCGGTGAGATGGTGAGAAAAATACATTGAAAAAGTTGATCTTAGTGACTTGCCAAGCTCTGCTTGTGACAGGTTAGGGTTAGCAGCTGTTAACCCTAATGGCTTAGGGTAGCAAAGATGTTAAAGCTACTGTACAGTTTCCCAGGAAGGGCATGAGAAAGGAGATTCAAAGATTTGGAATTAATATCATTTTTTTTCCTCTTTAAACTTCAGGGTTTTTTTCAGTATTCACATTCCAACCTCTTAAAAAAAACAAACAAATAAGTAGAAGAAATAGAAGGGATTTCTACAGGCAACAGATTCTACTTAAATACGCTATTTGGTAATAGGTACTCCGTCTGAGTGTAAACAATTCATTGTCAGGACTGGGTCAATTCATCTCTTGCATTAAAAGATTTCTTGTGTTCCCCTCTTCATATCATAGTAACAATCAAAGTTGGTTTCACACTAGAAAAGAGAGATATCTGCTGAATTTCTCCTTGTACCTACCAGATATTAAGCTAACACTTCTTACAAATATTCCCTAGCTATAAAGATATAGGCTAGTGTGGAACATTGTTCACTAGGAAGGAAGGAGAACAAGAGGATAGTGCTGGTGGTCTGGGCCCTCAGATAACAGAGTTCTCCAAACTCCAGTCACTTCTCGTCACTCTTCTAAAGCATGCTTTGCTGTACATTCATTGAAAATGTCACATTTAGGAATCAGAAGACTAGAGAAAGACACCACTGAATTCAGATTTCCTAGTTCCTAAAAAAGTGCATTAATTCTTTTACAATGCAAGTTCTTTACAAGCTTTTGATTGCATCCTTCAGCTTAAAACCAAAATATAATTAAAAAGTCAGCCATACTTCCTCCTGGTGTGTACGTACTAGGATTGGGCTAAGAGCAGCTGCCAAGCTGAGCCTTTCAGAGGAGTTAGGTTCCCCTACTGCCTAATTCTTAACTTTAATTCTAGTCGAGGTCTAACGAGAACACATACAAATAATTCAGAACCGTGATCAACAAGCAGCATATATCGCTGAAGCTCATTCTATTCTAGAACAAGCGGATTTATTTTTTACAAAACTGTAGAAGGAGATAGAACAGACTAAACATATGGGGTTTGGCATGGGAGGATTTTTTTTTTTTTGTAAAATATTTGATGTAGTATCTGAAGAAATCTTATGCATTTAGTTCAGATCAAAACAGACATAAAGATTTGTGGATAAAAATTGACTGAGGCAATGCAAAGAATAACCACTAACAATGTTTCAAGATGAAATGAAGAGCCATATACTGCCACAGGGGTCAGAATCAGCTCTTGCTTTGTTAAACATAATCTTTAACAATCTGAAAGTGAGAGTAAACAGCATATTAATTAAACTTGAAATTGAGACTGTAGAGAGCATCTTTGAGAAAGAATACAAATGTAACTAGAAAGTACGGAAGCATTTGAAGAAAAAACTTGAAAAGCACAAAGTTTAATTGGAAAAAATCTAAAATAGATATTCTGTAGGAAGATGACACATGGGTGATGATAAAAATGTTAAAACAAAGAGTAATTATTAAAAATGAATTTTCAGTATGATTCAAGACAGAAAATTTCCACTGAATTTATTTTTTTCTTTAGGTGTGCCAAATTGCTGATTCTATGAATGTCTTGGGAAGAAGTGATTTTCAACAGCTTATTCCTTCCTAAATCTTTCAGAATTATTAAAATATCCTATTTTGACCTTTTACACACAGAAAAAAAGTTTAGCTTTCTGTCTAAAAATGTTAGTTAATTATAGCTGGCTTGTCATTTAGAAAGCTAAAATTGCAACATTTGGAAAATGTCAGAATGAAATATTTCAATTGACTTATACTAATGTAGCAGAGGACTACTTATTCATAATCTTATTTTTTAACAATTTGCCTCAGTTCTTACACAAGAAAACATTTAAGTTTTTAAAATTTTCTGGGAGAACTGACATTTCTTCTCCAGCTCTAAATGTGATATTTCAGGGGGAAAATTGTCCAAGGTCAATGCAGTTTTGGCATCATACACCAAAACATCAAGTAATCAATCATGAAAATATTAGTCACTGTCTATCAGTTCTGTTAAGACTGCATCTGGCATACTTTACACATTTCTTAACATCTAGGTACCTGATTGGAAAGGGAAGTGATGGAAAAGGAACAAATTGAACGGAGATCAGAGAAAAGCAACTAATATTATAAGATTGCTTGAAAAATTCATTTAAGAAGAAAGGTCACAAGCACAGAAAATATTCACAGCTTGACTAACAATATGCATAGTTTGGCAACAAATTAAAAATAAAAAATAGAAACACTTATTTATCCAATGCCTAATTAACCTATAGAACACATTGCAACAAGATAGAATTGATGCTAGATGCCAAAAAGGAAAAAAAAAAAAAAGCAGCCCAATATTTCTCAAACAGCATTTACACCACCAACCACAGAAAGCATATTAAAAGATGAGAACATCTTCATTCAAGATGTACATCAACCTTTGAAAAACATCTTCTGTAGGGAAAAATAGACACTTTAGGGTAGTTTATCTTATAAAACCTCACTGCAAAGCCTGGAACATCTCTAAGTATCTGATCTTTGATAATGGCAGGAAAAGTGTGTTGGACTAGATGAGCCCTTGGTAGGAAATGTCTCTGTTTCTGCACAACCACACAGGAGAGACGTTGCAATAGAGTGCGTATAGACTCTGAAGTGACTATAGCAACTGAGGATGATGTTTTCTGTAAATACATAAAGGAAAAATATAGGCTGAACGTCAGTCAACAGGAGTTCCTTAGGCTCAGGGGTACCTTAGGCTTAGTCATTTAAATCACAACTAATTTGTTTTTTCNAAAGCTATAATCTTTCATGTTCTTAAAGCACAGAATTTCAAATAATTCCACCCAGAATATACAGAAAGATCTCTGTCTTCGCTAATTATGAAAAATGTCATTTAGCATTAAAAAAAAAAA
>VZTO01025568.1:51083-66695 GCA_013400615.1 Syrrhaptes paradoxus
TTTAGCATAAAAAAAAAAAATTCTGTAGACTTCTCTTTTTGTTTGTGCTGTTTACAAATGTTAGATACTTTGCTGGCGTTCATTCATAATAAATATTTGTTTGAGAGAAGAAAATTAAGATGAAATGTGATATGTGAGATTTTGACTATTTTGTATGATAGCTTGAAGGCCTGTTAAGGTAGGTATTCAGAGAAAAAGGATTAAACAAAATATACCTGTGCAAAATGTATTAAAACATATGCTATGGGGTAATGACTTCCAGGTCATCAGGAACAGATGATCTGGTGACAATGAAATGTAGACTTTTAGCAAAGTTTAGGAAAAGATGGACTTATCAGCTGATACTAAAGTGTAATGCTAAAGATTTTTTTCCAGAAATATCTTCCTAAAAATTTAATGAGAAGAAAAAGAATCAAATTTTCTTAAACACTGATGGAGCATCTTTGCCAATAAATTTGTCCATCCTAAAAGAAGAATAAAATAAACATTTGTAAATTACAGATTACAGAACTTTACTGGTTTTTTAAAAAAAAAACTTGGTAGAACATTGAGGTCATAACAATACTGTTGAGATTTTACAGTAATATTCTAGGAATTATAAGTAGACCAAGAAAAATACATAAAGTTGGGCTCTGTAAGGTCTTTTTTGGAGGAAAAAGCTAACATTTCTAAACTCATGGTAGCTAGAGAAAAGAATGAAATAATTCTTACGCAGTGACAAGTGAATGATTTATAGGGAAATTATTTGAAAGTTCTCTATTTTTTTCCTTCTTCTACAGGCACCAAACCAGGAAGACAGCCAAGAACTTCCATATTTCTTTTGTCTTCTGAAGTGCACTATAGTATTTCCAAAATCAGACCCATTTAACTCTCTTTTTTTCTCCCTTTAAAAATAATACAATTTTAAATAAGCTTTAAAGAAGGAATAAGTGGAAAATAGTTTTCCCTTCTTAATTTTTTAAGTGTTCAGAGCATAATCCAAAGAAATTATTTGTCTGAAATGTTTACCTCTAAACATAACTGTCCTGTATCTTTTCTATGTAGCTAGTAATTGTGTATTTACGGATATAACAAAATTATTTGTTATTGTTAATACATGGAATTAGCAATATTTACAGTACAGAATATTTAAACTAATTAGAGAACTAATTATGTACCTGGAAATGATAATCTAATTTTTTATAAAAGAAAAAAGAAAATAAATTATTTAAGAAAATACACCTTGAAAAGCGTTTGGGTGGTGTCTCAGGGACTTATATGAAAAACAGTCTTTATATAAAAATACAGTGCTTGGAATGTTTTAAAACACAATTTTATGTCTTATAAATAAACACAATTAATTAAAATAGTATTTTGAAAAAGAGAAATAATTAAAACTACCTTGTAAAGATGTCACTAGTCTTGCTTTGTACAACGTCAAAGTAAGTAATCATTCTCTTGCTTACCTATTAAGAGATTACATATTTATGAGATGAAAATACAACAAAAAGTATCAAATTCATGTTCAGATAGTAAGAGTGAAAGCAATAAAAATTTCCGTCCTCAACTCAAGTTTTAAAGCATATATCTTCCTCTTCCAGCAAAAGTATGAAAGGAAAGCAAATACACGTCTCTGAACCAAGTAAACAACTCTGCCAGTACTCTGCTCCTGTCTCTCAAGTGAAATCTCAAAGTTTTCCTCTCAGCCTTTTCATCTCACTTCTTTCAGAGAAGAAAACAGCTGAAATAGGCAGAAGGCAAAGAAACCACCAACAAACCTTAAGAAAGAAATATAGCCACAGCTCTTTTGAAATGTTAGGATACCACCAATACTTCAATATGTGTTGATGAGACGTTTGTGAAAGAACTTCCTAAAATGCTTGATTTTTTTTCTTGTAGTGTCTTCAAAAGGAAATTCGTTAAAATCTAATTGGGTTTAATACAAGAAGAATAAATACTATGTACTCTTGTTATTTGTGACAGCTCTGTCATATGAAACTTTTGTTAGGAATAATACTTTAAGTGATACATTTGGCTCATAAAAAACCCACTTCTTTTGTTTTTGTTATGGTTTTGAACCCTGTCTATCAGGGAAACACCACTCAGACGTACACTCACCCTCTCCCTCTCCTGGGGAAGGAGAGAGTGAGTAAGGGAAGTTTTGGTAACTGAAAACAGCCTTGCCTGGGAGATTTTGTGATGACAGCAGATGAGGTGTGATATGATCTGTTGGACACTACTATAAGCATATTTATCAGCAACAAAGAAGACGAACAATCAGGCCAGGATGTGTCCTCTGCTCTGAAGTCCATCACAAAAGAAGTATGAAAGAAAGACACATCCAGCAGGTTCTGGCCTTTGATCCATGACGATGTCATGCAGAAAGTATAAGCAAATTCTTCCACTTAGCGTGGATAGCTCGGATGTTCTGAGAGACTGAGATGATAGTCTTTGCAAGCTTGCACAAGAGCAGCTGGTTAGTATACGCACCTATGTATGCATCCTTATTCCCATATGAGGCTATCAGTGTAGGGCAGAAGTTAAAATCATTGAGGTCCCAAAGACAAAGGGCTGTAGAACAGCCCTAACAATTCTGCTTAACATTTAGCTATCTTGTCTATTATTAGAGTTCTTATAAGTGATTGCAGTTGTATGATCGGCTTTTCCTCACATGGGTGTCTCATTCCTGTATGTGATCTGCTCTGACTGCCTTAAAAATTTTCTTCACTAATGAGGGGCCTTGTGACCCATTACAATTGTACTGTTGTGCATTTTAACTTTCCTCACAAAATGACTGATGAACATTACTAAGCTTTTGGATAGTTATATAAATCTAGGCTAGGGTATTTCAACACAGTTTGACTGGAACTAATCCCGAAGGTCATTCAGGAATTCTAGCAACCGAGAAATGAAGCTGTCCACTTTCTAAGCAACACAAATCACACATGCATTTGTCATTGCACACTGAATGCAGTCATATTCTGGCTAAAATTTATATCATCATCTTATCCATTCCTTGCTAAACGATGCTGAATACTTTTTTAAGAGAGACACTAGCTATGAGTCTAATTATACCTCTAGAACAATATTGTAAGCAGTACTTTTTGCCTAAACATGCCTTCAAATATTTATGTCAAGCAATTAATGCTAATTCTCTGAGTGCTCATCAATATTTGAATTTGGTAAACCTATAAACATAAAAAACAGAATTAGAAGATTAATTTAAAAATATTAATAATAAAATTAGAACATTAATTTATTTCCCTCATGCTTAGAAAGAAGGGGCATAGAATAGAATAGAATAGAATAGAATAGAATAGAATAGAATAGATCAGATCAATTTTTGGAAACAGAAGGAAAAGGCTATTTCCTTTTCTGAACATAGTAAGAGCCTAAATTTCACAACTTGAATTTATGTACTGGAGATACATCATCACAGGTATAGGCATAGATATAGGCAGAAAGCAGTAATAATGTTCACATCAAAATTTGAAACTTTCAGAGTTATTATAAAACTGGATTTTTTTTTTCTAATTTTTAACATGGCCATTTTCTAGACAGTAAATACTTAACTCTGTATGTATAAGACTTCAGAGGACTGTCAAGAAAAATGTGGTTGAACCAAACTCTTTCAATTGCAACTACCATTTTTAAGATGTTATCAATGGCAAATACAACCTTGAATATGTACTAAAGCTAAACAATAAAGAACAAACAAATCATGATCCTTGCAGCTATATACTCAGTAGCTCATGGCTATTTTCTCATCNATATTTATGTCAAGCAATTAATGCTAATTCTCTGAGTGCTCATCAATATTTGAATTTGGTAAACCTATAAACATAAAAAACAGAATTAGAAGATTAATTTAAAAATATTAATAATAAAATTAGAACATTAATTTATTTCCCTCATGCTTAGAAAGAAGGGGCATAGAATAGAATAGAATAGAATAGAATAGAATAGAATAGAATAGATCAGATCAATTTTTGGAAACAGAAGGAAAAGGCTATTTCCTTTTCTGAACATAGTAAGAGCCTAAATTTCACAACTTGAATTTATGTACTGGAGATACATCATCACAGGTATAGGCATAGATATAGGCAGAAAGCAGTAATAATGTTCACATCAAAATTTGAAACTTTCAGAGTTATTATAAAACTGGATTTTTTTTTTCTAATTTTTAACATGGCCATTTTCTAGACAGTAAATACTTAACTCTGTATGTATAAGACTTCAGAGGACTGTCAAGAAAAATGTGGTTGAACCAAACTCTTTCAATTGCAACTACCATTTTTAAGATGTTATCAATGGCAAATACAACCTTGAATATGTACTAAAGCTAAACAATAAAGAACAAACAAATCATGATCCTTGCAGCTATATACTCAGTAGCTCATGGCTATTTTCTCATCTTTCTTACACTTTATTCCTCCTGGAAATATAACAAATGATAGCATTAGGTGCAGTCTCTCTTGATAAAGTTCCCTCCCTCTTTGCTGTTACCAAGAGTTCCAAAATGCAAACCGAATCCTCTACCATTTCTAAGTACAGGAACACCTCTGAATTCAGTGCTGTCATTCCACATATTGGATTGCTGTCTAGCCCTCTGTAGAGCCTTGTACTTATTGTTTCTCTTCTAGATTTTGGGGGAATTATAGGATTGCTTTATTACAGCTTTTCTTTTGGTATCAGTAATTTTATTTTTAAAAAAGTCTTTTGTGAAAAAAAAAAGCCAATAAAAAATAAACAAAGAAGAGGTATCTTATCAGAGGGTCTATCAAAATCTGGTAAAGTAGAAAGCCTAACAAGGCCTTTAGAAATCATATTTGTTGTTCATATTCTGTTTACCATTTGTACTTCAGCTGTCAAAAGCTTTTTTTACAGAGCAAAGCAAATACAGAGACAAAATAATTCAGAAAGAAGGGATGTTAGTCAGCCTAGTCAACAGTAAGTTTTGAGTTTTGAGGAGGTCGATTCAGAAAGAGTAAAAACAGAGACTAGATGAAAAGAAAAAAAAATAAAAAACAGTGCAAAAATAGCAGTGTTTAGATTTCTTGATAGGTTAAAGTATAATTACATGTTCTTTGGTTTTGAATTTTTCCATCAAATGGATTAAAAGAAAGAATGAGTTCAGAAAAAAGTGAAGGTTCACAGGTAGGACACTGAGGATCCCCTTCACTCTTCTCACTGTTCAGATGGCTTCAAAGGAGGTACAAAGATGTCACAGGACCAGTGATGATGTTTGGATGCTACTCAATGGGGAAATACAACTTAGTGGTGCCACAGTGAAAACATCTCTAGCAGAAACAAGATAATGATTGCAAAGAGCATTCAGCTATTTCTGCCTCATTGCTGTAAATGTCTCAGGTTCACACCAAAAGGAGATTTAAAAACCTTTAGCCAAAAGAATCTCTGGGCAAGAATCAGTAGATGTACTTGAAATTTCAAAATCAGAAGTAACTGAGACACTGAACTAAAAGTCAGGTCATCAAATGGGATCTGAGTTGAAGAATACTCCAAAATGGTTATCCAAAAAAAACCCAAAACAAACCACCCAAAAAAAAAACCAGTCAAATATAGTTAAATTCAAGTGAAACACCAAAAATCTTTGAACCTCAAAGTCATACTGAAAAATCCTGAAAAAAAACGAGACTTAAAAACTTCTCCCTAGGGCCTCCATTGATAGTCACTAAATTGTTTTCTTGGATATAGAATCATAGAATCATAAAATCATAGAATGGTTTGGGTTGGAAAGGACCTTAAAGATCATCAAGTTCCAACCCCCTGCCATGGGCAGAGACACCCTCCACTAGCCCAGGTTGCTCAAAGCCTCATCTGGGCTGCGAGCACACACTGCCAGCTCATGTTGACTTTTTCATCTACTGTCACCCCCAATCTAGACCTTCAGAATAGTTTAACCATCGTTTAAATGTCTTTAATGTCTTTTAAAGTCTTCTAACATATTTTACATTTTTCCCATACATTCAGCCCTAAGAACTACCTAAAGTTTTGTTAACAGCATTACAGTATCTTTAAAAAAATATATTGATTTCTGTATGTTATAATCAGAGCCTTAAATATCTAGGAAGAATAACATGGGCAAGTAGATGGATAAGATATGTTAATTAATCCGTAAGTGCTTCCTCCTGTTACTGAGTTACATATAACTGTGAAATTGTGTTTTTTTTAAATGTTATAGCCAAAATCCGATTCTCATCAAACAAGTATGTTTCCATGGTGATGCAAAATTCCGTAAGGATCTTAAACAGTGGGGTTTCATGTGCCAGGGTGCACGGGTCCAATGGCTCAGGGGCATCAGGGCCCATCCCACCACCCCAGACAGGAGCAGGGCAGCAGGGGGGCACCAGGGGCAGCCGCAGCCCTCGGCATCAGGCCAAGGGATGAGGATGGGCTGAGGCCTGGCTGGGATGAAGGCCTGTCGGTGGGGTCAGGATCAGGCCCCATGAGCGTGCACATGGTCTGGGTCTGTATCAGAGGGGGCCACGGCCAGGTGCACCCGTGGCTGCAATGCAGCAGGAGCTAAACTGTAGAGGCTCAGCCTCAGTTAACACCCGCAGGAAGCGGGTTGGTCCTGGCTGAGGGCCACAGTCCTGCAGCATTGTCTGGGAGCTCCTGTCCTGTCTAAGCAAAAGAAGACATCCACCCCTAGCTGTACTATCTCTAAAGTCTCCTCAGCCCTAGGAGCCAGATCACCAGGAGGGCTCTGACAGCAAGCACAGCTCTTCAGGTAGTGTGAAGTGGGTTGAGGTTTATTTGACACTGGTCTGAGTAATTGTCCAATGACTTTCTCTAGTCATGTAGGATGATGTTATCTCCTCAATACTTTTTTTGCCATGTTGAATATTATCAGTACAGCCTTGGTACAGCTGTAGCTACAGTAGCTTGTTCATGCTGTTGGAACCGATAACTTATTTCCCTGCTCATGACCTGCAGCCAGAAGCAGTGGCCTTCTAAGATTCTGGAAGACTCAGAAATTTTGTCAGACTTTACCAGTAGGGCTTGAATAGTTGCTCATCCATGGCTGTATGTGCTGAGTTCACTTACTCATCTGCACTACAAGGTTAAAGTCTCAACAAAAGCTTGTCCAAGGCTACATCCTAGTTCTCCTCCATGCAGAGGTTCCAAGTCTACAGCTTTGGAGGCAGAAGTTTTTGTGCAGTTATTGGGGTATTTGAGTTCTTGTTCCTTGGATCCAGAGTGTGATGGGTTTGCCCTTGGCTGGGGGCCAACTCACACGCATCCACTCATGCAATCCCCCACCACCACCCCCCACCCGAGAACAGGGAGAGAATTAAAGGGGTAAAGGGAAAAAGGACTTGTGGGTTGAGATAAGGACAATTTAATAACTAAACTACAATAATATTGAAAAGAATATTATATACAAATATACAAATGAGTGAGATACAGTGACACTGCCCCCCCACCCGATGACCAAGGCTCAGCCTGTTCCCGGCTAACAATCCCGGAGCAGGGAGAGTCGTGAAACCGCAGTCACAGAACGGAGATAACAGTCCGAGCGTCGCAGACCCAGAGCTGACCGGGGTGTTGGGGGAAGGCCTTGGGAGAGCGACCACTAGGAGTGAGATGACCCAGAGCAAAAGAGATCCTGAACCAAAAGGGACGATCTTTCGGAGGGTCCTCACCTATATACCGGGCATGACTTGTATGTTACGGAATAGATTATTGGCCTAAGATCAAATCCTGGGCTAGTAACTGGGGCTGTGCTCCTTCCCAGCTTCTTCTGTTTACAGACAGCCAGAGAAGCTGAAAGACCTTGGAAGCCGCATAAACATCACTTTTTATCAGCGTTCTTCTGAGCACAAATCCAAAACACAGCCTCTTGCTAGCTGTTACGAAGAAAGTTAACTCTGTCTCAGATTAACCCAGGACACAGAGAAAGATAAGGTGAGGAGAAATCATCTCAGAATTATTGTCTTGACACCATGTAAAGCTTAAAAACATCCCTAAAAAGTATGGGAGAGATCGCTAGAAGAGCATGTCAGAAGAGGATATAATTACAAAGTCTGGATACATCAGATAAGACAGAAGCATCTCTAACATAACAATATAAATAAAGAGAAAAGTTCAGAGAGTGCATTCTGCACAGGGTTAAAAAATATATCTTTTTTTTAACAATGGAGAAGTGCTAAACAGTTCCAAAATACTCATTCTGACTTCTAGTTTCACATATACTCTACAACTCCCTCATCTTATTTGATTTACCCATTTTTTCTCCATGCAAGGAGCACTTTTTTTTCTGAAAAAACCCCAAAACAAAGCAAAATCCTAACTTGACAATCTCCTTTACTATGATACTTCTTTTTAAAAAAAAGGTTTTTTTGTTTTTATTCTGCTTTATCAAACTTTACAACCTTCTAAATTATTCCTGAAAGCTGTTGATTGCTTAACCTGAAACTAAGGTTGGGATGCTATGATGATTTATTTAACTCTTAGCTTGTATTTCCTACTTACTTTTTTTTTTTCCTCTCTAAATAGTATTCTGTACTCTAATTTGGTCTGTGAACAACAACCCTCACTAATTGTTCTTAACATTCATTATATTTCAAAGTAAATTCTCTTTGCTTCTGTAGGTTGCTGTGTTTCTCTGTCTACTGTCTGTTTTGTACCAAGGTATATCAGCTATAATTGGCGGATAAAAACCTCAAAAGTGGGTTCAGTGTTGAAAGGTCATATTTAAATTCACTACCCATACATCTTTTTCTCAGATAACTGAACACTCTGAGATCAGCAGGCAACATGGAGATCTTTTTTGTGTGCATGTGTATGTTACACATTAAGTAGTTCTCCAGGAAGAATTTCAAGAGGAAGCAGAGATAAACCTTGACAGTTTACTCAGTTATTTGAAACAGCACAGAAGAAAAAACAGCAAGAGTTCAATTGTGTGCAAGACTTGAACTTCAACACTGTTCATAATCTTTAAATTGGATATATAATTATGCACATGATGAAGTGGGAAAAAAAAATAATGTAAATTACAAATCAGAGGCCAGAAATAAATAGCCATTTATAAAGCCATAACTTTGAAAAGTTTGATTAAGCATATTTTTCAAGTGCTAAAGTTGAATGAATAGAGGTACCACAGGGTACAGCTTGACCTTTATTTTTGTTATAAGTGTCAGAAAAAGTAAATGAATTTTTATGCCATAAATTAGAAGAACTGCTTTAATTTTGCCCACAGGAAGAAAATACTAGCTTAATCTGTTCATAGCACATGCCATACTGCATTCAGAGCTTTAGGGAATGTTATATCACAGAACTGAACTTTGATTTATGGTAAGTTAAACACCTTTACCCTTCATTAGAATTCTCCTATCATTCTGAAATATTTTGGAGACTTCATTTGGAAATTTTTCAGTGAAGGAATCAACTCACAGCTAAGATTTCTTTGCAAGTGTATTTATTAAGCATGCAATTCTTGTAGTGCCAGTGGCTGAATGGGAGCTTTGTCTGAATAAGGCTTGTGGGATCAAATCTTACTGAAGTGCAAATTCACATGTGTAAACAAAAATAGATGCATTTCATTAACCACAAAATATATCTGCTGTATCATGGTAAGGAATGTTTGCAGTTACATATATCTTGTACAGTTTAACCCCAGATTATTTTTTTCCATCTCCATGTTTCTTTTAATAATATTTGTCCACTTAACTTACAGGGAATCCTAAATCTAAAAAATCCCCAAACATCTCTGTAAAGCTCCTGAAGCACGCCTGCACAGTTCAAGTCCAGAAGGTAACGAATTTTAGTAGCAATATTTCTTTTAACATTCAAAAAAATGTAATAAGGTGTAACTGAATGAGATACGAATGGAAAAGAGAGGCTCCTAACGTATACACTAAATTAATTGTTACATTGAACTCGTACTTTCAGTTGAAATATAAGATTAAAGTACAAAATATTGTTCCAGTGAAACACTTGACCGGAAGAGAAATAATAATGGATGAATAGATGGAAAGGTGGATGAACAAATGGAGAAAGGGAGGAGGGGAGAGATGTTAGAAAAAAATATCCATGTAGATTAATGTACAGCTGTCATACAAGTGGGTTGTGCAGTATTTATAAATCAGCATTGAAAAATAAAGATATTGCATTAAATAAACTTTTTGTTTCAAAATCTGAATTAAATTTCACCAGATCCTGAAACTCCTGTTTCCCTCAAAATTTGCTTCACTGCTCAAAAGAGGGACACAACAGGAAGTTAATGACAAAGGATGTCTACAGTTTTGTTTTGGTATAGCTGAAAAGGCATTTTAGCAAGTTTCTTTTGATGCCTACCTGACCTTCTAAAATAAGTCAACTAGCTTTCTGCTAACTTTAAACTTTTTAATGGAATTTCTCAAACTCTTACTCCATCCTTTCAGCATCAAAATTTTTATTTCATGAATTCTTGTTCACTCACGTTCCCATGACACTCTAGTTTCCTTCTGATCCTCTTTTCAGTTTCGGGGATTGGATCCTACACTCTTCCACCTCAGCATGATTCTTTCAATCTATGTCTCAGAATAGACTCTCTAGAATTTTAAAATTGAATAACACAAAAGCATTTTTTTCTTTTCTGTGTGACAATTAAATGAGTATGCATTTTCTTTTATATATATATTTTTTAACACTCCTTTAAGCTTTCAACTCAGCTTGAGGAACAAACTTAGTTTTTAGAGTGCAATAGCACTGTAAAAATTAAGTACACAGTGAACTCATTGTTATTCTGATACATAGGTACTTGAGGGATCAGGATCTTAATGGGTGCAACTATTTACAAGGAGCATCCTTCAGTAACAGTTTTTCTTCTTTAAACATTGCCCCTTATCAGAAAGGAGGCATGTCTATCTGAACTAAAGTCCTGTACTTCCATTTACACAAGCTAGACAATCATCTTGCAGTAACAGTTTCTCTTACAGGCCTCAAATACAGCAATTCAATCTCAGCGGGGTCTTCCTTGGTTCACAAACCAATCAGTAGCAATCAGCAGTTCTTTTTATAAGGCCTTACACTGTTGAAGCACCTCTAGTTCTTATACACAATTCAGATAGCAGTTCTCTTATTGATCATCATTCCAGTTGAGACGATGGATACCTGTCTGCCATTCAACATTTTTTTATGAAAAAGTTAGTTTTGAGCAGAAAATGCTACCTTTCTTCAGAATACTAAACACATAGAACCTACATGGTCCAGGATTATTCCCTTTAAATTTTGTAAATATGTATTTATACATCAGCGTAGAAGAGAAGTTTTTTTGTTGTTATTACCATAAAAATATAATATCCTTTTCTCTACGTATATATATTTGAATCTCCTGCTTTTCAGTTCAGTAGACAAACATCTGTATTGCACTTTTCTAAACCAAGGTCTTAGCCAAAAATCCTATCTGTAAAATGCAATAAAAACAAGGCCCTGATGAGGTCCTTCACTTACAAGAAAATTGAATTTATCATTTCCCTGACTGGATTAATAAACATCTAAAAAACAATTAGACAACTGCATTTCTATGAAAATTCAACTCTTGAAAATAAAATTACTACCAACCGCAAGCACAGAAGGAAAGAAAATAATCAGTCACTTAATTATCACATGGTAGAGGAAAAAGCTGAATTGTCAGACCACTTCAATCTGATGCGCACATACCAAGGCGTCCAACTACCAATTCAAAAAGTCCTTGAGATTTTTATATTAAAAAAAAAATTGAAAAATCTAAGTCTTTAACAGATAAAAATATCTATTAAATTTTACCATAATAGGTAAGAAAGAAACAGCTAGAAACAAGTAATTACTCAGGTACAACTACTAAAGCTTGACTATGTTGGTTATGTAATCAACTGCAGTATAATAAGGTGGTAAGAAATAGCCAACATAGACAAGGCAAGCCTGGATGAGGCTTTGAGCAACCTGGTCTAGTGAAAGGTGTCCCTGCCCATGGCAGGGGGTTTGGCTCTCAATGATCTTTAAGGTTCCTTCCAACTCAAACCTTTCTATGATTCTATGATATGTGAAAAACAAATTGTATCAAAGAAAGATNATCACATTTTGAGATACTTCCAAACAGCAAAACCAGGAGTTTGTATGACTCTCACCTCTATTAAAATGTTTGCTGATTTAAACTGTGAAAGACTACAGTGAGAAACTTTGTCAGTCACACCCAGTTATATAGAGTCAGGAAGACTTCTGGACAACAGAATCCAAAACAATCTCATTATGCTTTGGAACAATGCTAATGAATCAACTAAAATTTTTGTAATAAAGGGAAATGCAGAACACTGTATTCAGAAAGACAAATCAAGTGTCCACATATAAAATTATTAACGATTATTGTGGCTTGTGAAATAAAGCCATCTCATTCCAGGTTGTATTAATAGAAATGTTTTTAAGCAAGATACTAAGATAATTGTTTTTTCTGTTCTATCAGCTTTCCTGAGACCATGTCTGGTGTTCTACATCCATTTTAATCATGATCACCTAAGAAGGGTAGTAACCAATTACATAAAATCTAAGAGAAAATGTTTGAGAGCAACTGGTTTGACCAAATATTAAGAAAGCATGATCACTGAAGAAAGATTCAATGAATGCTTATTTTCTAAGGAAAAAAATACTGAAAGACTAGTATAACGGTTTTCAAACATTTGAAATATTTTAATGAGAAGGATAGTGACAAAGTGTTACGCATTCTGCTATATAAACCAATAAATAATTCTCTTAAATTACAGGTAAAAAGTTACAGTTTATAATGTAGAAAATAAGTTCTAAATGTAAAATTAGTTATGCACTCATAAGGAACATGCACAGTGGTGAAATAAAAACTTCATTAGGTCTTTGTATAAGCAATTTAGACAAGCATTCATCAAGAATAATCTAGGTCTACCAATCTTACAATTCAGGTGTTGAATTAAATGACTTGAGATCTTTTTGAGTCCTCCATTTTCCTGATTCTTATGTTTCATCAGTTTTCATATTAAAGGGAAAATTAGCTAGGAGGATGGAAAAGTGATAATTTCAGTCAGAAAATGGACTTTTTATTGTTTACAATACATTTAAAACAACCCCAAATGCTCAAAATTAACCATAGCCAATATCTTAATCTCCAATTTGAAATGGATTTGCTTAGAAACAGTATTTAATAATGTGTACTGTTCCTAGAGCAATCTGAAATAGAGATGGTTATTGTGTTTCCCAGATGAGCTCTCTATACAATTATTGGGAGAGACAGCTTCTTCCTATTCTTTCTCTGTTCTTCACAAATTCTTTCCTACGTATAGTGCTATCACTTTGTCCATCTAGGGTAATGTGGTATATTCTTCCCCACTTTCCAATCCACTCAGTCTCCAGTCTGCTAGTCTGCTTAAAACTCCTAAGGCACAACAAGGTACTATATTTTCATCTCCCATATATGAAAGAGTGCTCTAGTTGCATGGTTATGACATCATGTCCTTATTCATCTGTGATTTATAAATAAATGAAACATTTTATAGCATATTGTGAAACTCTTCATCCTCTTTTTTTTTTTTTTTTCTTTTTTTTTCTTACAGTTATACCTTAAGGAAACTTGCTTATAGAATTTAGGAAGAAAAATATTTTTGTATTAAGAAAGCATCTAGAAGAAGTTACACTGGAGTAAGAGTAAATTGATTGTTTTCACATGTTCTATTATGTTTGCATTCATTGAAGCTATAATGTCAGAGAAGCTACAGTGCCAAAAGCGACCCTGTGTTCAAGGTAACTGTGAATTATATATAACAAACGATTACTGTTTATTTAACTTGCCATGCAATACTACCTCATTAACTAATGTAGAGATATCAGCATGTCTCCTCTGATCACTCTTTATGCCGACTTTCTTTTTAAAGATTACAAGAACCTTCAGTTGGCCTTCTCGTTCATTCTTCAGAAAAACTCATCCAGTTCCAGATATGTTATTCTGTTAAATGTCATTCTTTAGTTATCAGACTTAATACCCAGCATCTCACTGACAGCATCAGCCATCATAGTGTGATTTACTGCATCCAGAATTGCACAGAAAATTTTTATTCATTAACAGAGAAAAAAACCCAAACCATACTGAACCAGACAAATCAAACACAGTTGGTTGGTCAACCATACAATTAAAAGTCATAAGCATGGCAGACTTTGGTGTTTACCCTTCACTTCGGTCCACTCTTTGAATTTAAGGATGAATATTAATTAAGTAGTTGATAAAAGGTTTCTGATCCAAAAACAATTATACTTGCACGTCAATACGTTTCTTCCAGTCTAATTCAACACAGCACATTACAGTAATGTAATGTCAGGCATTAGACATTTTGCAACAGAATTTATTCTGGATGCATTCTGTGACTGTACATAAACAACATATGATCCAAATATTGGGCAGGTGGAAGTGAATCTTGTGAATTATTCATGAACCATTTATTATCTGTTTCGTACAACTCTTTTTAAATAGAAATTGTAATTTTTTATTTTTTTGAGGAAGGCATCAAAGGAAATTTTGTGACTAAAAGCAGGGGCTTGGCTGCCTGGCTATTGTTGTTTTGTGTGTAAGATTTATATTTATAATAAGAAATATTCAATCACAACATCAATTTTTTAAGAGAATTTATTTTATTTTTCCTTCCATGACCTATTAGATTTTGTTACCTTTGAAATTATCACATTCAGTGTCACAGTTATTTTTCTTAAGTCAATGAAAGTTTATAGAGAAATAGTGCTGACAAAGAAAAAGAAAAATGTATGAATGATTTTGTATGTGCTTTTCAATTATGTTTATATTTCAAGCAGCTTACGTTGCACACTAGACTAGCCTGAGACAGATCAGTGGCACATGTAACATAGAAATATTAAAGACATGTATTAAGTTATCTCCTAGTTCCAAATTTTCTCATATAAATAGTACTTTTACATGTTATATTTACAGTTATGAATATCAGTGTTTTAATTTAGAACGTAGTGATTTTCTTATGGGAAATCCAACATGTATGTGTGATCCCTCTGGGGAACTTCATTGACAGTAAGTCAATGTTGACATTGCCATTGTCCCCAGTGATGCAAAGGTATTAAAAATCATGTCAGTAAAGCCCTCATTCTCTGTTATACTATAACAAATGTCCTCAGTCTAGCGAACCTCTTAACTGTGCATATAATTTTACATATATACATTGTATTCATGCCCTTGTTAAAGTCAATGACATGTCTCTTGACAAGTTCAAAGGGTGTCTGAGAGAAGCCATATGCATTTCAAGTAGATTAATCCTATTACTTAGATGACTTAAAGCAGGGAGAAATTTCTGTGTTCCTGTAGAACCGTTTTCTAGAGAGCACAATATTACGGTAATAATCTGACAAAACATAGCTTAATTCTCTTCAGAAAGCTGAAGCAGCAGAAGATCACACAGAATCACTGAATCACAGAATGTTAGGGATTGGAAGGGACCTCGAAAGATCATCTAGTCCAATCCCCCTGCCGGAGCAGGAACACCCAGATCAGATCCCACAGGAACGCATCCAGGCGGGCTTTGAATGTCTCCAGAGAAGGAGACTCCACAACCTCTCTGGGCAGCCTGTTCCAGGGCTCTGTCACCCTCACTGGAAAGAAGTTTTTTCTCA
>VZTO01025569.1:0-17754 GCA_013400615.1 Syrrhaptes paradoxus
CCGGTGGCCTGTAATAGACACAATAGTTCTCTATCTGGAGCTATGCCTTTATCAAACAGATGCCTTCTCCCCTTACCATAGTCCCTTGCTAGGACTATGCCAGGATTTATTGAGGCAAAACAACACTGTTTTTCAGTGATTATCTGGGTTTTTAAAATTAGATGTTATATAAAGTTGCATCTTCCCAGATGTGCCCTTTCCCACCAAAATGAGTCTTCTAACCAAGATTTGTGAGAAAAGACTTCCAAGCGAGCAGCTCTAAGAGTGAGAAAAAGTAGTAGCATTACTTGTAGATAGGAAAATGAGATACAGAAAGACTAATTTATTTACTGAAGTTGTCCATCATGGACAACTACTGGGGAAGAGAGCAGTAAACTTAGAGAATTTTAATTAACTTCTTAACCATTTGACATTACCTTTGGAGAAAAGAATTTTTCCAGAAGTTGTTGCACTGGCTTACCAGAATCTGATGTTTTTGAAAATGGAACAGGTCTCATATAAACGTGGATGATATGATTATTGATATTATTTACCCTGGCCAAAGGCAAAAAAGTGATTTCCTATTGCCTGAAAGGTTCCCAGAACCACTAGAAGATTGACAGCTGTGGAGGTCAAAGTTAAAATTTAAAAGACACATGATATCTCGGATTTAGGCTTGCACTTTCTTTGGGTGGTTCTTATTCTCCCATGGACTTAGTAGTTTATTTGGAATTTTTCAGATACCTGGAATTTCTGCAGGAACTGGCCCCTGAAATATACATCAGTTGTACTATTGTTTATTCCTCCTTTGTTCTGACAGAGCATATTCAGGAACAATAGAATATTCTTAAAAATAGCTGCCCAGCTTTCAGTTTCTGATTCATGTAGAGCCCCTAAAACAATGATCCGCTTTTCAAAGATGTTAACTATTGTCTGGGACTTTAGAAATCCTGAAAACAGATCACCTTTTCCAGAGACATGGTCTCTTGACTTCTCTGCATCTCCTTGTGTTAACAAGACAGGATATATGGCTTTCTGTCAGAATAAATTTGTCTTAGATCTCTAGCTGAGGACAGAGATGGTCTAACACCATGTTTATGCCAGCTGGTTAGGTATTTTGATGCTGTCATGGTCTTACTCTTCACTAAGTATGATAAAACCAAATCTTTATCTTAGTATCAAGAAGGTAAATGGTTGTGCTTATTTTCTGTGAATTAGCACAAAGAAAGGATTAAACCCTTCCTTTCTATCTTTTTTTTCTTGTCATGATGGGTGGATGACAGTTTATGTGTAACACCTCTTCAGTCATTCAGCCTACCCTCCTAAACCATGCTTAAGTTCAAGTTCATTCCTGTTCTACCTCTTAACATTTGATTCAATGGGAAACTAGGAGAGGCCTTTCTCCACCTAAATCCCTCTGGAGTTATTTCCAAGGATATGGACGCTCTGTGCTAGAGTATTTCTGATGAAAGGCATTACTGCAACACTGATAATGATGTTCACTGATGTTCAGAGATTTGTTGATTCAGAGAATGAAATGGAACAATGTAAACAAGCTGAATATTACATGAATGAAGGAAAGGAGGGAATTGTAATTCATTCTTTGGGCTTAAGAACAAGGCAATACAAGGTCATGCAAAATTTAGGGCAGGTTCCTAAAGCATTCTAAAAAAAATTTAACTTGAGAGACCATCCATGTTGCCTTTCAGCCTTTCACCTCCAGCTTCATGAATCTTATCTTTCCCAACATATTTTCTTAAACCAGGACCACAAAGCCCTCCCTCCACTCTTTCCTGTGCCCTCTGTCCCATTTTTTTACCTTAAAATGCAGGTCCTATCCTTGTCTCTGGCACCTTGGAGCATTTGGTGAAATTAATTGAGAACTCTTGAGACGGGACTTTGAACAGGAACAGGTTATCACACTTCATGGAACTTGCAAGGTCACTTACCTGTCATTAAAAGAGGCATAAACTACCTCAGGGGCTTCTGCACGGAGAGAGAGCCAGCACACAGAAGTCACCACAAAGTGCGGATCTCAGGACAGCATATGGTGAAGAAGGAAATGTTGGGTGGCCTTGAGGAGCACAGACCTCTGGGCAGCTGATGGACTTCCTGTAGCTAAGGTTGGCCTTGCTTGGTTAGAAAGTGATATATTTGTGAGATGCTATCCAAGAAACAACAGAAGTGGAATGTGGAATGCTGTTTATCAGTTTGTTTATGCTGCCTGGCTGGATGGGAGCAGAGAACCCTGCTGGCATTCTCTGGAGTTTATTTAGTGTTTGCAATATTCAAACCTCCATTTTATTTTTTTTAAATTAAGTTTATTTTCTTAACCTGTCCTTAGGCAAGTTACATTTACACTTTCAAAGTTTACATTCACATTTTATACATTGCAATCACAAGTCTCAATGCTGTCCAGAATGAGAATGAACCTCTTCAGAATATTTAAACTATTTTCTTTAAAAAAAAAATGTTAAGCTTTAAATATTAAAGCTGTTCACAGAAAAAAACCTGCCCTTTCAACATTTTCTTTCAAAATGTTCAAAAGACACTTGCAATGAAGAAAACCCCAAAATAACTTCAAATTACAAATGCAAAATAATGTTGTTGGAATCAGAATAAAAGATTACGGAACTCTGAAATATTTTTTAATTAAAAATTTTTCTTTTAGCTTTTTGGCATGCAAACATTTGAAAGTTGATTTGACTGCTTGATCACAAAAATTGCCATGCAATGGGAAAAAATATTTCTGTCCATTCCTGTGCAGCACCTGCTACAGGAAAGCAGTGGGGCCAAAAGATGCTGAGCCATAGAGGCAATTGGTGTCCTGTCCAGTTACCAAAGACTGCTGCCTTTGAAACAGCTTCTGAGCTGTCGCATTTATAAACCAGTATGAGGAGCCAGATGGTGACTTGAATGACTGTGGACTCACCTCAAGTGCAGCACATCAGCCATGGCAGCAGCATCCAGGGCAGGGAGCTGGTGGGCAGCTGGACATGGCAAGTGTGCTGCAGCCTCTGACTCCCATCCACCTGTACAGTGATTTGTGGCTCTCAAAGATCTCAGGCCATTTGAAAATGTCACTTGGTGACTGCCTACAACCAAATACCACATTGAGGAAACAGGAAGTTATTCAGGATATGATCCCTGGATAACCTACGGAGTCAGTCCCTGACCTGTGCCAATATATGGGATCCCTGTGGATAAGGACATGATCATGTGCCCTTGGCACACCTATGCATTGCTGAATGCTAACTCCGAAATCCCTTTTGGGTTGCATTAGTAAGAGCACAGTCATGTACTTAAGCGAAATATTCACACCGAGAGTGGGTGTGCACTGGGAGAGAGGCCAAGAGCCGTTATCAGATCTCCATCTTTTGAGATATACATAACTAACCTGGACAGGGTCCTGAGCACCCTGCTCTGACTGTGAAGTCAACCCTGCTTTGACCAGAAAGTTGTACAAAGATGATATCCAGAGGCCCTTTCGAGCCTATTTTTTTCTGTGATTCTATTCTTGAGTAGTTTTGATCAATCAAGCGCAGGAATATTTTACATATGGCAAACTAAATCACTTCTTCCATTCCCCATCACAGCTCATAGTCCTCTTTTTGTGGTACAGAAAGCATAAATCTTAGTAAATAAACTGAAACAATTCTCAGAGGTGTTGGTTGATCTAGGTAAGTTACATATTGAGTGGAGTATCTAACATGCTTACATTTGGAGGGAGTTTTTTTAAACAGAGATGATGTCTTAGCTCTAACAGCAAATATCTGTCTCTCCAGTCAAGAAATCAGAGTTTTAGCTCCTATTGCTCAATTCTTTTTCTTGCAACATAATTTGTTCTGATTCTGATTTTGAACCGTTAAAACATTGACACTTGCAGCCAGGACTCTAGAAGTAAAATGGGAATCCCAGGAGTGGTAGTGGAGAGCCAGAATTCATTACTTACTCTGAAAATCATGATTGCTTATTCCCAGCAGTACTTTGGCCCGTGGGCTTTCCCTGACAGGAAAGCTGCCCCAATGCTTAGCTAGATTTAACCCCTGTGAATTTTAGACACATTTTGGGGAAATTATACTTAATTTTTTAAACTATGTCTTTGGAGGACACAGTTCCCTGGCCACCAACATTGGCTCAGCACATTAATCAGAAAATTTGACATAGACAAACAGTTGATTCCTAGGTGTATCACAGTACAAAGTGCATATACTGATTTTTAAGTACACATACTGCCCCCTGACAACTGCATTTAACCTGATAGTTAACCAAACAAGATTTTTGTGAGCAGATATGAACCAGTGTACTGAGATTTATGCTGTAACACCGCTTTTTGTTACTAGGCCTGGATTTACAACATCACCAAATCATGGTTTCAGTTAAAGGCAAATCATTTCTCAGTAACGGGTCATTTTCCAATTTTCAGGCAAAATTTGCAGCTATTGTTTTCCAGAACCAAGATGGGGCTGTGATCTAGCTCTGAACTAGGGCAGTTAG
This sequence comes from Syrrhaptes paradoxus, assembly GCA_013400615.1. NCBI lineage: Eukaryota > Metazoa > Chordata > Aves > Pterocliformes > Pteroclidae > Syrrhaptes > Syrrhaptes paradoxus. The sequence goes on from VZTO01025569.1 coordinate 4,477, forward strand.
GATCTGCATGAATCTATAGCCACACATATCCTTGTGACAACAGAAAGTTAGCAGTCCCTCTTATTCTGTGAATGGCTTCTAGCAATGAACACAGTAGGAAGAAAGAAAACATTTCATTAGCTGCTTTAAGGCACAATTGTCTCATTCACCAATGGTCAATTCACACCTGTTAATTACTCTCCTTGGAGGTGAGCTACACACAAGCCACAACGAGAGATGGCCTCGGTGTGACATGCTTTTGCACAAAGCCATTGAAATACACCCTGTGGATGTGGCAATGGTCTCCCATCACCCCCAACACTCCACCTCTGTTCCGGATAAGTAGCACCAGCCTTTGGGAAGCAGTTTGGGACGAACTAGGAGGGAGGCTGCCTCTGAATATGAATGCATGTGCCCATGGCTGTACATAAGAAAGAATTCACGTGTATAGGCACATTTGCACGTATTTATTTGCATGTGTGATCTTAAAGGGACCGGAGTCAATCTGGAGGATTCAGTATCTGTAGGAAAGCCCTGGAACTTATGATGGGCACCCAGCTTCTCTCCTCTTTTCTCAGGAGTCAAGCTCCAGTGCTATAATCAAATACTATCCTCCATGGGTCTTTCAACTAAAGCACATAAACGCCACATTTCCTACACAGAGAACAGGAACTACAGTAATTGCCCCAGGCAGTGCAGAAGCAACTTCCTAACTGAATGTCTCATCCTGAACATCACTTTCAAGCCTGCAGAGCAGACAAAATAGAGCAGAGGCTTTTCAGCTGCTTAGAGCACTGCTTTGCTCCAGCTTCCTCGTGGCAGACACATTTAAGTTATCTTCCCGCTCACACAGGAAACTATCCCAGATGAATTCCCCCCAGCCCATCCCTTCTGCCTCACACACCCCAGGACATCCCCAGGATATCCCTCCTGCTGCTTCAGTGCCAAGAAGCATCTTCCTGTCATCTAAACCTCGTGACAGGAGCACCACAGAAATCCCTTAAAACAAACACTTCTACAAACAGGAGACCATGGAAGTCTGATCTCTTGTGAATTTGTGCTCTTTACCACTATATCTCCCGCACATCATACTCAGATCCCACCACCATCCCACCGTAGTGTTGTTGGGGCCAGATTTAGTGCTCTCCCCACCTTACACAACAATGAGTGTGACTGCACATACTTCATATACCTGGATTTCTTTAGTTCCAAACCTGGGCCAAACTCCTTACCCCATGTTGAGCATAACCCTATACCACAGGGTTGGGTTCTCTTCCTAGGTAATGTCTGAGTCTTTCTGCCTCTGAAATCCTTCTTTGCACATGCCTGTAGACATAAAATGCAAGGTGTGTTGTTTACCAGAGGAGAATCATGCTGATCCCACACTATTGAGAAGATGCAGAGACCCATAAACTCTCAGAGACCCAGGCCAGCAGACTTCTAGCTGCAGAGGTGAGTGCACGCATACCTAATAGGGCACTGTGTCCAGTCAGCAGCAGAGCCAGTTCAGGCGGCCCCACAGAGCGCTGTAGTTGTGCCTTTGGTGAGGACTGGAGCTGGAGGCAGGGGAGAGATGCTGCAAGGTTCTCAATCCTTTAATGTGCATCTCTTCCTCAGTATAGCTCTGAATTTCAGTCTCAGGGATGTCAATGCTCTTGGTGGCATCCAGCTTATAGGATGTGCTGTCATTCCTATATCCTTCTGCTCTTTACAAGAGCTCTTCAGGGCCAGGTGTGCTCCTCATTGGTCTTAGTACAGTGTTTATCACAACAGGGTTTGCTATCAGCCTTGCTTTCTCTTGCTGCTGTTGTGATACAACATGGCATAACAATTCCTTTTCCAGACTGTCCATGCTGAGGACTACTCCTATTCCCTCTATAACCCTAGCTGCTGCTTTTAGGTATGCCACCTAAACATACGATGACCTGATTAAACCAAGACTTCAAAGTGTAGCCTTTCTTATTTTGGAATTGTTACTTACTTTAGTCAATGAATACAAGAATAAAAATAAATTTAAAAAAATAATTTTTAAAAAAAGCATACTTGTGCTTGCTTAACTGTTATTCTAATTACAAATTCTGGTGTAGTGTAAATTTTTTCCCTTGGCATTATTATGAACCTCATTTCCTCACAAAGTCTAGGATAAACAATTCCAATATATTTTGTTTTAATTATCAGAGTTTAATGGGGCATAATGAGACTATGTTGAGTGGCGCAGAAAAAGATAATTTAATGTGTGCAAAACTACTGAGTGCTTCTAGCTTGACTGTGCATATTTCACCTATTGTGGGGCAGCACTATGTTAGCTAATATTCAGTGTGCCCATCATTTATTTATTAACTATGCTTGCTTTTCAATGGGAAATTTTCATTTTTTTCACATTTGAAACAAGAATAAACCAATTAAGATATCCTGGAAAAAAATGGACAATTCTCTGAGCTGAGCAGGGAAGGATGCAACTGATACACAGCTGATAGTGCTAGAAGAATTTGTCATGTCATGGACAGAAGACTGCAGTGTGTTAGATGCATAACCTGCCTCAGCCAGCCTGTTTCAAACTCAGACCTTCTCCCAGCATTATTTGGTAGGGAAAACTTCTGGCTTCCGTTCTTGGTGTCACTACTAAAAGAAACACAGGTAATATCAGCTGAAGTCACCATTCAGGAACAACCTTGTCTGGACTCTCACAATAGATACATTTTCCCAGGCTAAAGGTGTGGTTCCTACAGACTTAAAACACCACAGATACTTCTGCAGTGAAAAGGGAAAACCGCAAAACAGCAGCCTGGGAAATAAACCAGTAAAGTGGGATTACAACCTTTTACGCTTTCCAAAGTCCTTTTGCACTGAATCCAATGGTTAGGCGTGGCTGACACAGCAGTTAGTACCACCCTGCTACCCGATTTATATTCCACTTTACCAGGGTGACCATATGCCAAGATCAAAACACCCCTTTTAAATTTTTTTCCTCCCCCTACAGAGAACTTCATGTAAACAGAGTAAGATTTTGGCAATATATCTGGGAATTCTGAACAGGAGGCAATGCGGTTAGCACAGGCTGTTCAGATGATGGGCTGTTCTGCAGAAAGGATGAACACTTTTGTTCCGCTATGCTGGGCACACACAGCAGGTTTGAAACATTCAGATGTACTGGACTCACTGTGCCTGCACCACATAGCTCACAAATCACCCACTCAGCATGTGGTCTGCTGGATGGAAATCCAGGAGCCCTTTCACAGCTTGTTTCCCTGGCTTAGGAGAATCAAGCCTTTTGTCCCTAACAGAAATGTTCTTCCTCAACACCCCACTGCCTGTTCCAGCCTGGACTGAGCCCCAAGTCCTTTGCCTCAACTGCTGATCCCAGCAGCAAGACCTGCTCTAGGAGCTGTGAGTGTCGTAGTTCCGCTGGTACTTACAACAGCCTCTGCAACCTTCCAGAGAAACAACCAGGCAGGAGAAAACCCTTCTCTCCACACTGACCCATGCATGCCATCCTTTCTGTCTAAACCCTTGTCTTGCTCAGACTCCTCTCCTCCATCCATTGCAGGCTGTAGCTCCAATAAGCACATGCCTGGCCCACACACATGGGGCACAGCCTTCTCATCCACATTTTGTATCTGTGAATTACAGTATTTCTTTTGTCTTGGCTTTCTAACTTAGTGAAATTTTATTTAATGAAAGCATCCCAAGATATTACAATCTACTTGAAGATAAGGCCTTACACCTCAAGAAAACTGAAGCCATCTCAGGTATGCTAAGTTCAGGACCTTCATGAGGCAGGCTTTCTTACGAGCACTACATGTGACCAACTTGAAAGGCTTTAATCTGGAGTCAGATGACTTGGTACAGTGTGCACTGAAGCCATCGGGAACATCCTTTCTTCTGGAAAAGTAGTTAACTAATGACTCTAGCAAGGACGTTCAAATACAACACAAAAAACCAGACCAATGTTACATTATATTTATTTGAAAATTAACATCTTATATTACTGATTAAGTTAATATATTCCAAGTGTTTTGACTTTAAATAAAATAAATTTATTACTGACATCAGTATTTACAGAAAGAAAAACATTTACATAATTTTTTAATTGCATTGGAGTAAAAAAATTCTCCATTAAGTTTCTAGCCATGGGAGACGTCACGTTCTGTGAGAAGTTAGCCTCCTTCAAGGATTAACGGAGACTAGAAACCTAACCAGGCTTAAATTCAAGCTCAATTAGTTGATTGAGGAACAGCAAGGGGCTGGTTACCTGCATAAATTGTAGCAAGACTGAAAGACCTCAGAGGGCCCCTTCCAAGTCTTTGTCCTATGCTTCAAGGAAGAATGCAAGGGAACCAGCAAGTACCTTCCACCCAACTTGCCTCACATACAGAACCAGGCCACCATCCCACATGTTCTTATAGACCTCCAAAGCTTAGTGGTCTTCTTTCTTCCTGATGAACTATGGAGATTCCAACCCAAGCTTAGGATCCCATTGTACAGCCACTGTATAAATACACAAAGGCAATCCCTGCTGCCGCACAGCCTAACAGCCACAGCAGACCATGGTGGAAGAGGGGGACTGGCTGACTCTTCATCATACAGGTGTGGCCTGGACTTGGAAGCCAAGTTTGCTTATTCCCAAATGCTGACCTACGTGTTCCCCGAGACTGGATAGCAGTCCCAGGGGAACCTACAAGGAGATCTCTGCATTTGATAAAGCTGCGTAAAGAATGGGGAAGAAGTGCATTTTTGGGTAATGTATGAGCTGCAGATGGCAGAAGCCTCTGAGATTATCTCTGGGCAAACACTTATCCTGAAAACTCTCTGTAGGAGTGTACATCCCCACTGGATCATGCAGTAAAAGCTGAAAAAAATGAACAAGATTGTGTTACTAAGAGACCTACACCCCGTCCTGGATTGAGGCAGGATACCATGCCTGTTAAATCACAGGAAATTCTGAGCCTCAATATACAGAACAAGACCTTAATCTGAACACTGCAACTTAAAAGTGTTTCAGCTCCTTCACACAGCAAGTTCCTGGTTTTGATGGTTTTCTCTGGCATGCAGGTACTCAAAGAGCTCTGAATGCAGGTCAGTACACCCTCCAGAAGCCCACAGCTCTTTGAAAGCCAGACTTAAACACCTTTCCACATAGCTATGGTGAGGGGAGAAGGATCTGAAGCACAGCTGAGTTTCTGGCTCTCCCGCCATGTTAACTGAAATGCCATCTCCCTTGGTATCTTCAGAGGCAAACAGGAACAGAATCCAGGTGCATGCCAAACACAGACAAAAACCGATCCTGTTAATGACAACCACATCTTGTTGCCACCATGTCTTTATAATTTTTCAGGACCACATTCTCTTTGTCATCAAAGTAAAGAAGATTGAGGGACTTCAATTCATCTGGCACACAGCAGGGAGTGCTGACATCTTGAGACAGTTTAAGTGTATGGACTATGGACTGAACTGTAGCGTGGTTTGTTGCATTTAGACTTTCCCCCAAGGGAAAGAGACAGGATCCTCTGCAATAAAATGCATTGTATCCACTTGGGTAGATAATCCATCCTGACCAGCCAATAGCACCGAAGTCAACGTAGAGTTCCCTTCGATGACACGTTGTTACCTGGCTTTTGGCAGAAGGGATTGCAGCAGCCCGAGGTCTCCTGCTTATGCTTGTTTTGCTGCTTTCCATGACCCGAGTTTCACGAGGCACACGTGAAGCATCATTTTTGGCAGGGTTCATCTCTGGTTCTGAAAGGAAGTTGCGTGTTAATCTTTCTTAAAATAAATTATTTTCCTAAGAAAGTCCATAAACCTACATCAAAATCTTCAGATTAGGTTTTAAAATAACACTTAAACTGTGAAATTACCAGGAGGGGTGTGTATTCAATTGCCATTTCAGACATATTGCAAAACCTGACAAATCTTGTATTTCACTTAGTGGTCTGGAAGGCCCTGGTTCTGCAGAAACACAGAGGAAAAGCTCAATGATACACTAAATACATTCTGTGAACTCTATAGATTCTTTTCAGGGCTGACTCCAGTCAGAATGGTACTAACAGTCTTCATACAGCCACTCCTACAACACAGATCAGGTTAAGCAATGCTAACACAGGGTGGAGATCACAGCCTTTTTCTCTCTCCAGTTTTCTCCTCCCAGGAACTCTACCCACACAGTTGCAAAACAGAGGGCGTTCCTGTAGAGTAAGATTTTTTAAAAATATTTGGATCTTGAAAAATTATCACTAGGTTTATGAAACTCTGCTAGAGAATGAAGCTTACTGACAGCAGGTTTGCTTTCTTAAAATATCTCCTGAGAAGCCTTGACAAATGTCCATGGAGACCTCAAGATGCATGTACAAAGGCTGAAAACCACTGATATGCAAGCTGGTAGATGAATAATCTGCACATATTTACTGATCACAAACAACAGGCAGATTTAAAGTGTTTCTTCATCAAGAACTGTGTATCAATTTCCCAATCCTGTTAAGGTATCCCATACAGAGCTTGATGCTCATAAAGTTGAGATCTAGGATTTCACTATAAAAATTTTATTTGGAAAACAAACATAAACAGGCCAGCCCCATTTTTGTTTTTAATCAATTTCATCACCTAGTTCCTCATATTGATATAAGTCCTAACTAGTTTCTTTCTAATATGCAAATACAATTGCTTACAGGAAAACCCTGCAAAACCCATTTTTGCCCCTCCTCCCAGCTTTTATTCTTTGCATTTATCAGCCTGTAAAATCCAGCTTTGGTTGGTTTTACAGAAAGACCAGCGGGAGAGGTAACTGTGTTTTGTAATTTAAGGGATGAGGGCGTTGTCTTTGATGAAAGCAGCCTTTAGTCACAAAGCTAATTAGTCACTGAAGTTAAATGGGTGCTTAAAAACCAAGCCGAGGACAGAGAGGTTTACATTGCTTATTTAACAACCTCTTCCACTCTTGAAAAGTGCACTTAAAAACTCTACTTACAGTTGCTTTACCAGCATTTTCACTAAGTTTTTCAGGTCACTGAGTTTTTTTTAGCCTAAATCTAACTCATTCAAACTTCACCACCACAAAAATAATACAAAAATAGAGCTCCCACCCCTTTACAAACAAAAGAAGCTAGATTCCTCTCAGGCTTTATGAATATTTCCTGCAAACAAGGTTTTTCTGAGGGGAGAAGCAAGATGCTGGGTGACCTAGTAACAAGAACTATCAAACCAAACTCGGATCAGTGACAAAGCTGAATTTAAAACCTGTTCAACAATTGAAACAAATACTAGATTAGGTACATATGAGACAGCAGAAGGTGACAGAAGATGAAACAGGGAGTTAATACTTTAAAACAGAGCTGCTGCTGTTGTGCGAACTTACTTGTGGAAGAGGGTACAAAGCTGGAAGACCTCCGTTTGTTACTATTGGTGAAGAGGACAAGGAGAGCATTTCTACTCTCCTGAAAAGTGCCCTGGCTCTTAGCAAACTTAACCAAGTTGTGCTCAATTCTGTTGTTGAATACATGTGTTGTAGTTATCAAAAAGCCATGGTTGGAGCTACTGTTTCCAACCCACTTGGAAACCTGGTAATGAAAGGGAAATGAAAAAATACTGTTTCAATATTCTTATTACAGCGTTATAGTTAAGAAAAGTTTATGTTAGGAAAAGTGAACAGGCAACAAGCTGTAAAAGCGTAAGAACATATTTTATGACTAAACTGAGGTAACTATAGCTGAGACTCAATTAAATTTAGTATTCAAACAAGTAATTCAACATTTGAAAATACAAAATACCATACACATTCCCCAAAGATACATTTACAGGAAGAGAATTAATTTCAGATAATTTACTAGTGAACAGATGAGTCTAGGAGTCAAAATTAACATTAAAATAAATCCTCTCTGACTTTAGCCAGGAATTCTTCACAGCAATCTTAATAACACAATAATATAGACTCTCCAGACTTTCCATACTATTAAAACTCATTTAAATCTAACAAACATGGCATTTAAATAAATTAACTCACAATCAAGCAAATTTACTTTATCTAATTGTTATAATTGCAGACTAATAGATAAGGCCAGGCCATTCTCAAACAGAGCTATCGTGACCTAAGACACAACCAACCATCCAAGTATGTTGTTCAGTCTGATCACACAGTTTAGGCAACAAAAAACAGTGAGAGTACAGTTTTAAACCCAAGAAACTGTATGTTTTAAACCACGTTTGTTTGGTTTTTTCCTATGGAAAAGCATTCACATACTGTTATAGTTTAAGAATATCTACAGAACAAATCTTGAAACTAACAAAGAAGGCTACAGAGGAAGTTAAATTAAAAACAATCCACCCAATATAAATTCCAGAAACACAATGCTAAAGCACACTGCACATCTGCTCTGTAGTAATGTCACCAGAATAATAAGGGGAAACTAAAATCTACTCTTAGCACAGAAACAATGCCATCTCCTTTGGCAGCCTTAGGGCTGCCATGTGAATGAATACTTCATTCACAATGAAGTATTTGGCCTAATGTCCGTCCTATTGACTAGGTTTGGGTTACTCAATTCTCACCATGCTAGCAGCTTATAACACTTCTTTAATTCAGGTAGCACCATGTGTACTTTTAGGTTCAGAGAGAAAGCTGCTCCCTCTGTCCTTCAGTTTGAGTTGACCACAAAACTCAGCATAAGGGTTGTTATACTGCAGTACAAGCTGGAGTTATGAGTTGACTGTCATCTTAACTGGTTTCAAAGTAAAAATGAAGTCAGAATTCTCTGCTTACTGTCTGTGTGACGTTGAATACTTCCCAGCCTTCTGTGTACAGGGACAATAATCTTGATGTGATTAGATGCTTTTTTTGTGACTTACTTCCACTCTCCAAGACTTCATACACTTCCACCTTGATGAGAGCAACACAACAAAACAATAAGAAATTAAAACAATTGTTCAATTGTTCTTCCAGCAAAACAAGGAGGATGGAGATAATGCATATTTCTGCCACATCATAGATGTAAAACTACTGTCATACTAAACCAGGCAAAAAGTAGGCTTTGGACAGTTTAACAGTAAAAGAGGTATGAACAGCTAATTCTAGATGTGTTCAGCAGCAGGATACTGGACTGTTTGAAACTATAGAAAAACATCCTGACCATCTCTTTTCTTTCTGTTTTGAACATCCGATACCATAAAAGTCTTCTTCACATCTTTGCCTTCAGGTTTGCAAAAAGTCCAATCCTGCTTTTTGCCAAAGGAACAGATAAACTCAACATCAGAGTCCTCTTCTCCCCTATTTTCCTACAAACCCCTGATCGGTATTATTATTTTTTAGAGTGGCTCATGCAGATAAATGTCGATTCGATTTTCAAAACATCTTAAACCCCAGAAAAGTACAGCATGGTTTGAGATAGGTCTGACAGGTGTTTTTAGGGAGAGCTCATTGCCATAGTGCGCAAAGGACAGTATACTGCCAAAGCCAAAACCTAGTGTCCACTTCTTGGCATGCTGGAGGCAAAGCAAAAGTGAGGACGACAAGCAAATAAAAATAAAAATACAGTAAGTTTATGTGGTGAGTGGTTGCACTCCTCATTTTCAGTTTTATTATCAATGAAAGCACAAAAACAGTGTTTAACTGACAGATTATTTCCCTACTTACTTTGCAGAAGTGTTTCACATCAGACCTTCTAGACACATGTGTCCTCTTCAGCTTGAAGACTCTGAACTCGGCTTTCAGCATCTGCTCGCCCTTCTCCATCGCGCTGATGTCGAAGTAGAAGTGGTACTGGTCCACGTGAACTGGAAGAAAACCTCCTTTAGGAACAACCCCGAAAGAGAAACTGTACCCCCGCGTTTTCCGCCCGTCGCCGCTGCCGGGGCTGCTCAAACCTGCAGGGGGACGGAGGGACGCTCCGCAGCTGTCCCCGTAAGGGCTCCGCAGCGGGCAGGGGGGCCGCTGCTCCGCTCGGGAAATGCCGCTGCTCCGCAGCCGGGAATTCACCTCTCGGCTCGGCCCCGCCGCCCCCCGGCCCGGGTCCCGGCCCACCTCGGTCCTCGAAGCTGCGCACCACGTTGCCCTCCAGCAGCCCCGGGTCGCGGGTGATGCCGTTGGCGTCGGCCACCTTGTTGAAGAGATCCACCATGAACTGCGGCGGCTTCTTGCGCGGCAGCACGTCGGGCGGCAGCTCCTCGATGTCGAAGACCTCCCGCAGCCGCTGCAGCGCCGCCGCCAGCACCTCGTCCCGCGGGCCGGGGGCCAGGGGCCAGCAGCTCGCCGCCTGCAGGCTCAGCAGCCAGGCCAGGCTAAGCAGGCGGGCCGCCATCGCCCGCCCGGGCTGCCCGGCGCCGCTCTGCTGCTGTGACCACACTGGAGCGAGGGCTGCGGCCCTTCCGCGGGCCCCGGCCCGCCGAGGCTGAGGGTGGCGAGGCGAGTGCGCGGAGCGGGAGCGGGGTGCTCAGCCCCGAAGGCCGCTTGCCCCGGGGGTGGGCAGCCGCGCCTCGCCCGGGCCATTAAGGCCCCTTACAGGCTCAATGGGGCATCGCCGTTCGGTCGTTAACATCAGAGAGCTGCCTGCTGGGGCGAGGAGGGGCGGCTTGCTTTTTTCACTGGGAGACAAGTGTCTGCAAAGAAAACCGCACTTGTGAAAGTCTTATTCTTTAAATTTATGTTTTTTCTAAAAGGCTTTATTTGGGCATTGCTGATCCCAGGCGCAGTTTCCTGTCGTTGCCACAGCAATAAAGCGTACACGGAAAGTGAGTGTCAGCCTCTAGCCCCCAGCGCACAGCCCGCAGCGTGCCCCGGTGAGGGCCCCGGTAGCGGGGTGGGGGCGAGCGGCTCGGCCCGGCTGCAGGACAGGGCCGGCGGTGACACCAATCTCTAACTCCAGCCCTGCAGCTGCCCCGGGTCAGGGTTTAGGGACCGAGTCCGGGTTTCTGCTACTGCCGTGCAGCAAGAGCAGCCACGTTTGGAAATGATGAGGGATGGGGGAAGGCATGCGCGTTCTGAAAAGCGATTTTAAGGCTTACATAGTTCCCAAACTGAACCAGCTTTCAATAATTTGCCTTTTTCCCCTCCTTTGGTTGATGAAGGGAGTTTCACCTCCTCACCTCAAAAAACAAAACAAAACAAAAAACCACAAAAAAAAAAAACCAACCAACTAACTAACCAAACTAAAAAACCCAAACCAAACACCAACCCTAAGTGTCCTCAATACTACTCCGTTTTAAGGTAGTCAGGGAACTTACTGAGGAGCAATTACACATTCCTGATGGTTCACACAGCACTGCCTGTCCCACACGGCCCTGTGTTTCCTTTCCAGGCAGGAAAGCAAAAGGAGGTAGGTCATAGGGCAGGTGGAAACATCCTCTGGCTCCTCTGCTTAGGCACACTGTGTTAGACAGGAGTACTTGCACTGAGCAAGCATGTGGGCCCGGGAGTGAGGTGGTGACAGAGAGAATACAGCTCTGTATGCTCCCAAATGAGCCATTTGAAGAAAAAAAAAAAAAAAGGTTTAATCTGCGTTGTTCAAACAGCTCTGATACAAGAGACACTCACGTTTTGCTGCTCTGACACTGAAGTTCCTAAGGCAGTTGGCCATGTAGCTCTTCAGCTCCGGACTCCCTTTTTATTGTCACTTGTTCCAGCCTTCTGCTAGTGTAGCCATGTTTGAAAAAAATTTGGACAGTTATTATTGCTATGTAAGGAGACAAGCTTGCTGATCTAGTTTGTCACATGAGGTGCTGAGCACTAATGGAGGAAAATGAGAAGAAGTGATGGGTTAATTAGACCACTGTAAAAGGCAGTGTTGCTGCATATAAAGCTACAGCCAGCTTTGATCCTCAAAACTTTCCGCTTGTCTTCTGAGGACTATAGGTATTTCCTCTCACGGCTAACAGCAGTTTTGGATAAAGTAATATCCACTCAACTACCTGCATGAGAGCATGGAAAGAGACAGGTAAGATACGATAAATCATCACTGGACTGTTTTTCAGTCATCCTAAAAGCTTTGCTTCCACTCCACTGCTTCTTCACATGCTTATCCTCACAAGTCCTACCTTGCCCTTGGGCCTCTTCATTTACTCCTAGTATCCTCCCTAGGCATATACCTCCATTTCTACTCCCGTGGTGCTGCTTCCAGACATTAATGTCTGGAAACACATAGCTAGGGTTCCCAAACAACCTTAACTCTACCCTAGAGGAAAAGATTTATGAAAAAATTCTCTCTGTTTAATGTAAGCTGGGACCACAAACAACAAAATGTCTCAATCATAGTAGTGCAACAGCAGAAATTCCAGTCTACACTTAGCCAAACGTAACCTACTGAGTGCTGTGTTCTTTTATTTTCATATTTCTGATTAGGCAAACAACATAATGAAAGCCTCGCTCCCTATTCTTTCGTAAGACTGTATGACTCACCACTTATGTAAGCCTTATGCAGGAGCTGGTCATAGCTCCACTGATGATACTACATAGTGGTTTGCAATTAGTGCAAGGCTTCAACCTCCATATTCTGCACAATAAAAATAGGTTCTCTCAACTTACATGTTGTGAGCAGTGTGGCTTTGGGAGCCCAGGAAAAGCAGGGAATCTGTAGGGAACTATGACAGATAGTTAACAACTTGAAATTTGAGGTGGATTCTCTACAGAGTTCAGGACTGGCATTGCTTTTCCTTCTCCCTCTCTCATATGACTGGATAAACAGCTTGGAGGGTCTTAAGAGTTCAAAATCATCAGGCTTTCAGGTATTGGGTTGGATTTATTACGTGACCTGCCACATCATCTTTGATGACATTATAATTAATATGAGGCAGCAATATTGGAAAAGCATGGTTATCACTGGTGCCATTAGTAGGCAGAACAAATTTTACTTGGGAGCTTTCATTGTGCATTTCTGAACCTTAGCAAGTTTGGATGTAAATGCGAATCCAACCCTGCCATTCAGAAATGAAGAGCTCAGCTTAGCATGTACTCTCCCTTCTCCCATTAATTTCATGTTAGCACAAGTAATAAGAACCTAGTGGATAAAGCAGGCTGGAAGTTGCTTTTTTCTTGGTGCAGCTGCTTGCCACTTCATACACTCTCTGTGCAGGATCTGTAGTCCTATGTTTAGTGACTCACAACAGATCTCTTCCTTCTGGGATGTAGTGGGTTAAGCAGAGGGGAGCTAATTTTTTTTTCCTTTTCTCCCTTCTCTTCATAAATAGCTAGCAAGAAGCTATGTTTTGAATTCCTGCTCAGGAGAAAAGCTGATACGACGAGAACGTTTATAGTTATTGCTAGGATACCTTCAAGGACAAATACATTCGGTCTCTCTTCTCCCCATAGACAGAGGGAGGGGG
>VZTO01025569.1:18306-31637 GCA_013400615.1 Syrrhaptes paradoxus
AAAAAAAAAAAAAAAAAAGAGTAGTTTTCTGCTCCTTGAACACAGCAATGATCCACTGCAGTCTTAATTGTGGCTTTTGCAGACAGGGAGCAAGGACACAAAGTATTTCACTCACTTCATAGCAGCTGTCTTAGACCCATTTGAAAAAGAAGAGAGGAAAGAGCTTTGTGTGAAAGATATAGGACTTCTTTACTTTTAATTATAGTAGAGGCAGCAAAACCACAGTCACCAACAAAAGTTAAGAATTACTAAGGAAATCTTCAGCTTCTGTGTCTCAGCTGAAGGAACAGGACTGTACCACATCAGCGATACTATGTGAAGTAGTGTTGACGTCACCCAGAGCCTAGAATAGCAATCCCTAAAAGGCTGGGTAGACAGAGAGAGTCACTGAGTTAGTAAGCGTATATTCAGCATTTAGCTTGAATGTTGGAACAGGGAAATTATAAATGGCCCTAAGTAGCAAAGAGTGTTTTTACCATGTATCTAGTATATAAATACCTCTCCCAGAGGAGATAAACTCCCAAGCGCAGACTTGCCAGCGCATCCTGACTCCAAGGCATGTACCCTACTCAAGCCCTTCTAAAATTGGACTCTCAGCAGTTTGTATGGTAGCTTTGTGTAAACTTCGGTTGCTGAATTAATGATCTAGACAATAAGATGCCATATTACCTCTGTTTTTCCATCCCAGACTTCTTTGGTACTGTGCTATCATTTCCTGAAGCATTTCCAAAGGACTTGAAAGATTTCTTGCCATCTCCCAAAGATTGTATCAGCCAGATGAGGAAACCAGTGCAGCAAGCAGTATAGTTCTGCATTCAAACTCACCCAGAGGTTTACAGCAGGAGAATCCAGAGGTCCCTGCTCCTAAAATACCAAACAGGTAGATCACATTTTAAACCCTCTCAGTGACTACACTACCTAACTTAATCCCTTCCTATTTTTTCCTCCTGGTTTAAGTAATTTCTTGTCCAATACAATGGCAGTCAGCCAAGTTTGGATAAAGCTGCTACTCAGTCTTTTCACATCTAATATTTTAATAATCTTTATGTATCATTTGAGAAAGCACAGCAACTACCATCACAAGAGACACTGCATTGTTCTGGACCGTCCTTCCTTGCTGAACCACTGAGATATGGCTGTTCCTCAACACCTTCTCCCTCCAAGAGAGAAAACTGTTTAAACTCTTTATTACTAGGTTTGACATTGGAATCACAGCATTATGTGAAAAGAATGCAAGTCAGGTATTATTCCACCAATTTTATTGTTCGTCTATCCATTTCCTTATTTTAAAAATAAAATTATTTTATGTTGGAAAAAAGTGTTACCCTTTCAAAAGAACATTAGTCAAGTCACTGTTTTCTCCAAGACTGGTTTGTCAAATTAATTGCTTAAATTTCTGCTTCCTGTGACAGCTTTCCCTGAAGGATACATCCTGTAACAATAACTTTCCATACTCCTTTTATAGTTATGGGATGCCTGCCTGGACATCTTTGTCACTGAGAAAGTATGGTATATACTTATTCATGTAACATTTTAAAATCTATTGGAAAATTCCCTTCCTCCCCACCAAAGTTGTTCTTAGGATTGCCTGTCATTGTCACTGTTACACAGGAGTATCATTGTTTACTGAGCAGATTTTGTATACCTGCTCAGTCTCAGCAAGTGCTCAAAACATTCTGCCTCTGTGAAGAGCTTTTTCCTTACATACTAATGATGGGGTATTAGAAATCCTGGCTGTATTCATTCACTACCAAACTGAGTGAATTGGTAGATGAGAAAAAAAAATCCCAGATTCAATTGCACACTAACATCGGGATAACCAAGAGCACTTCATACATAAATTTAACTACACTGTAGTTACCAACACTAGGAAATCAAGACACAAAGGTCTATTGAGATGGCTACTAAAATCATTGCCATCACCTACCTTTTGAAAAGCACATCTTAAAATGTATCTGGAGTTCAGCCAAAAATAGAGCCTACAAGATCATTCTTTGTGAAAACCAACCAAAAACCTGTGTGACAGGCTAACCCTTTTCAGGAACGCGATTTGCCTGTACTTGTCTTTTACATATAGCAGTAACAATAAGCACACGGAAACTGGAGAAAGGTTAATGTTCTGCAGCTTTTTCAATCATATATGTGCAGCATTCCAGATAACACGCTTTTTGTCTCTGATGAAGGCTAGTAGCAGAAGGCTGGGTCCTCTAGGAATAGAATCAGTGCATCCATGTCAGTGGAGCTTCATTTACAGCAGCTGAGGAACTGTAAACTTCTTAGTCCTAATGACACAGTGGCTCAAAGAGAAGTGCTGTAAGATTTTATGAACAACAAAAATCCCATCAAGTCCTTTTGAAAGTCTTGTCCCTTCTGTTGTAGCTTCTTGAAAGACAGAGAATTGCACTACCAGAAGACAGCCAACATTAGCCAAGTTTAGCAATCCTGGAATCAAAAGCAAAGATGACCTTGTGACTTGAGTACAACTGTCTATAGGTGACCATCCTCTGAAGCCAAAACTTAGCTACAGAAGCCCAATTCTCTACAGCTTTACTTCGGAGGATAACATTTATTAGCTGTAGTAGACTCAATTGTCCACATGATGTAGCCCTTTGAGAAGAGGTTGAGCCACAGTATAAAGTTATCGATTTAAAAATACTCCTCTCCATTTTTAATCACTATTTATATCAATTTATTCATTCACCATCTTACTAACATTTCTTTTGTGGCAGGTCATTATTGTTCAAAAGTGTCAAACGTCTACAAACTTAAGTAGAATCTCTTCTCTAGGTCAGAATTTAGTTCTTATACTAGAGATGAGTGGGTTGGCTATACAAGACTGGCTATACAAGACTTAAGTATTCAGCAAAAGGATGAACACAGGAGACTAAACACCTGGAAGAATGTAAAACAGGATAAGGGTGTGGGGGGGGTTACCTTGCCCTTTACAAATGTTTTGAAACCAGAAGGAACAATTATGGTAAGTTTTAACTTCTGCTGTTAAAATACCAGTGCAGCATATTTTACCCAAACAGCCTACACAGTCCCCGTAACCACTTACAGAACAATCCAAGTCTCTGCTGTTTAGATTTCTAGACTTTTGTTCAACTGCATTTGTCTGCTGGGCTGTGTGGGTAGTAGGTCGCATCATCTACATTGGCATGACATTTTTGGAGTAGCACAGTGCTCAGCTTTTAGAATCTTTACAGCAAAGAAATTTTCAGTAGTTCCTTGTGGTATAGTTGTTTTTGTTTGTGGGTTTTTTTTTTTATTTTTATTTTTATTATACTCCCTGTTTCACGCTGAAATGTCTTTCTTTAATAAGATTGCACTATTTTTCTCAACTTGATTCCTAAATTAACATCTGTATTTTGATTGTTCTTTATCTCCTTTTTACTGAGGTAAGAAAACAAATTATAAAACCAGAAGCATTCCACATGAATGATTTTTGGAATCATGCACAAATAAAGTAGCAGCTCCCAAGTGCAGCACTGAATACCTGGAAACTGAGAAGGCTAAAATACAAACTTTAAAAAATATTATGTATTTATAAGCTATTTAATGGTAACGATATTTGACTATCCAACATAGTCAGGAACTGTTTCAGATATTCTTTGAAAATGTGAAAGAAATTCACTTTACACAGGTAAAGCTAAACGAAGAAATCAGATAATGCTTTATGGAATAAAAGTAGGATTATTCTGAAATAACTCTTCTACTTAAAATGTATAGCAGACATATTATATTCCAGAACAATTTACACCTATAAATTGGCCTGTGGACCTTTAATCACATACACTTTTGAGATGAAACACTTAAAAACTTTTTTTTTTTTTTTGAGTGTTATACGTGTTCAGTCTTTTAAACATTTTTTAGAAAAAGGTAGTACTGGAAAAAATCTAGTTGCTAGGATGAATAATTTGAAGTTGCATGGAAAATTAATAATGTACTTAAAGATAATATGAATCATTTAGTCAGAGCCACACTATACAGGAAAAGATGTCTCCCCATCCTATTCTTTCCCCTGCCTCCAAAGACAACTAAACACACTTTTGTTTTTGCCTTTTTAGTAAGTCGATAAAAGCCAAGGATTTAAAATAAGCACATGCAAGCCCACTTACATTAACAGATCAGTAAGAAGCTGCAAACTTTTCTTAGTACAGGAACTATGCCTTTAAGATTGGAAGTAGTAAATAGAACAAGACACCAGAACTGAGAGCTAAGGTGACAAGAGCATCTTTGATGACAGCTGATTTCCTAGTTTGTTCCTGGGGCATAGGGATGCATGGGGGCAGAACACCCAAACCCAGTTAAAATTCTCTATGGCTTTGGAGAGAAAAGCAAAATTGGTTTGTTTTTACTCTTTTACTGATCCGTTTTAAGTCATATCAACAGATTTACAATTTTTGAAGTGTTTTGTAATTGCAGCCTAGATTCCTAGTTTCATCTTTCTCCTAAAAGAAGGAATGTAAGTGAATATAAATGGAATTAGAAAAAGAGATGTCAGGAAAAGGTGCAACAGTCCCACCTTCAAATGCCATGAGGAAAAGAAACAGCTTCTTGGACTGTCTGCCCTCTGCAATTCCAGTCTGTGAAAAGCCAACTGACCAGTTATTGGATCAGTGAAGCACCACTTTTTGCAAATCTCTACAGATCCTTTAGCACTGAGCAAAAACAAGAGGAAAAGCCATTGCAAGTACCTTGAAGACTTTCTTTATGAGAACAAAGAAATGGTTTGTATTCTTGCTTCACCATTCATCTTTCAATATTTGTACTTTCACTTGAAGCAAACAAGACACTTTCACACTTAATAAAAAAAATAAAAGTAGCTCAGCTTTCCCTTTTCTCAATAGCTTAGGGAGAGGAAGTACATCAGGCATGTTTAACTGTTCTAGTTTAAGACATACAGTAATTTAATATTGCTGCAAGAATATGGTTTTCTTAAAATCTATCCATTTTCTCCCCCTTAAGATTTCCTTACATAGCTGTTTTGGGTTTCTGTAGCGGGGGAGGAGTTACAGAGATGGCTCCTGTGAGAAGCTGCTAGAAGCTTCCCCGGCTCCAAGTCAGAAACGCCTCTGGCCAAGCACGAAACAGTTGGCATCTCTGTGCATAACACATTCAAGAGGGACACAGTGCATGGAGTGGGCAGTGTGGCCCCAGCAGGGCCCAGATGCAGCCCCAGCCCAGGAGCCGGGAGTGTTTCAGAAGCCAGCAAAAGAACATGCAGGGGAGAGGAGTGGGATGTGAGAGAGACAACTACGTAGACATGAAGGTCAGTGAAAGAGTGGGAGGAGGTGTGCTGGAGCAGAGATTCCCCTGTGGCCTGTAGTGCAGACCCTGATGAGGCAGGCTGTGCCCCTGCAGCCCATGGGGGTCAGCAGTGGAGCAGATATCCACCTGCAGCCCAAGGGGGACCCCATGCCACAGCAGGTTGCTGCACCTGAAGGAGTCTGGAACTCTGTGGGAGGTACTCACGCTGGAGCAGCTAGTGAAGGACTGCAACCCGTGGGAAGGACTTACATTGGAGAAGTCATGGAAGACTGTCTTCCATGGGAGGGACCTCACGCTGGAGCAGGGGAAGAGTGTGAGGAGTCCTCCCCTGAAGAGGAAGGAGGGGCAGAGACAACATGTGATGGACTGACCGCAACTCCCATTCCCTGCCCCCTGCGTTGGTGGTGGGGAGGAGGGAGAGAATTTGGGAGCAAAGTCTTTGAGCCTGGGAAGAAGGGAAGGGTGGGGGGAAGGTGTCTTTTTAACATGTGAGGTTTTTTTCTCATTATCCTACTCTGGCTTTTTTTTTGGTTTTGATTGGTAACAAATTAAAGTGTTTTGTTTGTCCCTAAGTCAAGTCTGTTTTTTGCACATGACCATTAAGTGGTGAGTGATTCCTCCCTGTTCTTACCTGAGCCCATGAGATTTTACCTTTTGTTCTCTCAGTTCTCCTCCCTGTCCCACCCTGAGGGAAGGAGTGAGCGCGTGGCTGCGTGGTGTTTATTGCCAGCTGGGTCTAAACCCCAACAGCAGTGGATGAGTACTTTGAAAACTGACCCAATGTAGTAATTCAGGTTTGCTACAAATAATCCAATCCTTTCTTCCTTGGAAAAAAAATCAGTATCATAACTTGTGTGACTGTCAGGAAAACTGAGATTTTACCCATCTAGAGAATAGGTATGATCTGTAACTTCCGCATATGCTCCAATTGTATCTCTGGTCAAAAGTTATTACGTTCAGTAAAATACATTGAAACCATTCCCCTTCTGACCAACTAACACCTCAGTCCTTGTCAAGGTATAAAATTTTAAGTGCTAACAGGGAACTGGAAAGTTTTTGACATCAATTAAAGTGAGACTCATGAACATTTCATGGGATTTCAATTATCAGTGCACAACCTGTAACAAACGTAACCGTTACCGTCACCTCAGTTGTAAGAAATATTGTATCAAGCAACTGCCATTGGTACTGTAACTGAATTGATGATTATGCTGTAAAGGGGTTTTCTGTAATATAATAAATTTTCCATAATTATCGACTGTCAGTCATTTCAATATACTGCCAGGCTTTCAATTTTTTTGTGATTAAAACTCCATGGTAGCAGACTTACTTCCCAAGTTAATTAGTGATTCAAGTTACACTGCACATGCTAGATGCTGGCAACAATGAAAGCACCAACATCAAAACAAAAATTCTCACTACTGATGAAAGTGTCATACAATTATTTTGACACACTTGTTGGTACAAATGATTCTCTCAGCCAGGCTGACCATTATTATAATTACCTTTTTTTTTTTTTTTTTTTTAATGGTACACTGTGTGCCCTGTGACCATTGAAGTAATATACAGAAAACTGAGGAAACAGTTCTTGGAATTTCACAGAAATCAAATAAAAGTCTTACAATCCATGGCAATATCCATGGTTTTCTTATTGCAATAAAAAGCCAGTATGTATTCTTCATCGCATTTATATTAAGATTTATTTTAAAGAAATGCTGCTGATATATTGTGTTGTTTCATCTATGAGGTAGATGACAATTTCATATAAATAGTGTAAATCAGAAATTAAGTTAGCTCTGAGCCTGCAACAAGTGCTGAAAAACTGCAAGTCAATTACTGAAACATGAATAAAAAATAATTCCTCATTTTAACAGATAAAGTCTTTGAAAGAAGAGTAATGGCTGAGCGCACAGACAGGTGATTTCATTTGACAAAGGTCAGCGGAATTCTGGCTTTAGTCTCCAGACACCTTCACCGTTCATGTTCCTATGGAAGGTGCAGAGATTGCGGAGAAGTTCTCTAAAGACGCAGGACTGTGCGGCAGGCAGTTTGGACTCAAATTCATGTAGTATTTCCTGAGTGCTAGCCTCGCCATTCACGCGGGCCTGGAACGCTATGAAGTTACGCATGTCCACGAGCAGTTCATCATATTCTGTTGAAACTGGGGCTGGGGTGCGTGCTTGCAGATGATTCTCATCTCCCTCATTCTCTCTCCGTTGTGGGAAAATAACGTGGTTTCTTGCCCTCATATTAGTTAATAAAGATGAAGATTCTAGTGCACTAGACGATGATGCTCCAGATTTTCCATCAAATTGCCCATTGGAACTATACTTCTTCACATTTTGTTTCTTTATTATATCTGCAACCTGCAAATAAACACATGGACTATGGAGAAAGTTGGATTTTGAGATCCACATAATGTGTTAAATAAAATCTGCCGGCTGTTTAGACTCGAACGACAAACATGAACACTCAGAAGCTAGTCATCTGAAATATGTAATAATGAGGTAATACGTTCTGGTCTCAACTTTAGAACTTAAGAAGCAAAAGCAAAGCATTGCTGGTCTTGAGACAGATAACCAGACCATGTTGCAATTTGTGACTACTTTATCTCACTAGACTTCATCAAGATGCTACACCAAAACATGAAAAAATCAAATGCATGGGTGACTAAAAATCCTAGAATTCTACATAATCATACAACAAATGAGTGAGAGACACATCTACAGTAAAAATCAGATTTGTTGCATAAATCAGAACATTTCACATACATCAGCCATTGAAAGAGAAATGTTACCGTGTGTCTCTTACCTTGCGCTTCTTTGCAGGTGGTGAAATGGAACGTGAAGAATGCAGCACGGAGTTTCTTTTTTGACCAAACTGACTCCTAAAAACCCAGAAAATAATTAACTCCATAAAACATCCTTCTCAAAATGATTATGATAGTTTTGTCAAAGACACTGACTGGGTTTGTGTTTTAGGGTTCTCAAGAGCCCTCTGCCAAACTCTCTCTCCTCTACAGTGCCACAATGCTTTCTTTGTACTTCAGAATGGACTTCCTAGGCTTGTAAGATGCCTTCATGTCTTTATTAAATATAAAACATGAAATTCCACTTTGATACACGTTACCGCAAATACCAAGTGCAAAAAACCATAAATCCATAGCATCCTAAGGATCTCTTCTATTTTTGGAAAAGCAGTGTAAGAACTGAACTTACCTGATTCCTGACGGTGCACCTGAAAGACCACTCACGCCTGTCCAGGTTGGCACACCAGAAGCAGCTCCTAAACATCGTTGTCGAGAGACTTTTAAGGCTCTTAAGGCATCCTGGGCCACTCTGTTTGCTTCTGCTTCCACCAATATGTGATCCGCAGTGGAAGCTTCCATAATAGCATCATACTTCATAACACTGTGTACCCCTGAAAACCAGAAGATACAAGAAAGGTGAAGGAGGACATCTGTTAATTTACATGGTTATCTGTAAAATTAAATATTAATCATTTAAGTGAATGCTACAATCACATTTTTCCTTTTTTCGGGTTGATTATAGTCAGCACTTCAGTATAGTAATTTCTAATATGAGAACCCCCTTCTATCAGTTAAGCAATCAATTTGACAGAAAACCACTTCTGGTGTGCTGATAAGGTCATTATTCACAATAGACTTGGAAACCATGTGGGCAAATCGAAAATTTCTATTGTTATGGACAGGACAGACAGAAGTGAAACCCTTGTGTAAATGAAGGTTGGTTACATCCTTATTTCCAGAAGAAACACTGCATTACTTCTATATCTGGAAGTGTTTCTGGAAGGCTGCAGATCTCTCTGAAATGTTAGTGCCAAGGTAATTAACACATTCATAACCAAAGCACTTCAACGATGAACATTTTAATCTTTCACTATGTTAACGGAACAGATAAAAACACATTTTGTATTGTAGCTCTAACCATCAGAGTAACAGAACTGCTCCTTCCCTCACTTACATAAGTTTTATATACCGCTATTTAAACAGTCTGAACTGTTGAGCAGACAAATAACAAAGGCTACCTGATTTTTTGAGAAGTTTCTCCAAGACGTAGTCATCACTTTTCTTTGAGTCTTCCTCCTTCCCTTCACTGTTCTCTTTTCTGTATCGCTTTTGTTTCACTAGATGCGGAATGCGCACTCCTTCAAATTTGGCATCTTTGTGATGTTTCTTCTTAGACTTATCTTTGTGGCGCTCATGCAACAACGTATCGACCCTGTGCTTTGTTTTTGAGGTGCATTTATAATGACTATTATCCACTTGCTCGTCTTCAGGTTTAGCAACCTGCTTTTCCCAAGAGCCAGCTGCACCACACATAAGGCTAAAATCTCCCTTGACATTTGCATTAGCTTCTCCATGTACTTCATCAGCCACCACAGCATTCAGATATTTGGCATTCTCTGAAGATGCTGCATCACCTGGCAATGACTGGGACATAGATTTGTCAGCTCTTTCCAAGCTTTCCTCCTTGCTTTTATTCAATGAATTTATATTAGTAGCAGCTTGTGCATTATCTTTTGCACAGCTATTTTGGTCAAAGGCTTCCAAATTTCCTTTGGTTTCCTCACTTGTCTCTATTGCTTTAGAAGAAGAATTTGTCATGTGGGTGTTTGAGTAGGAATTGGATGACTTCCTGTACTGTGCTGATCTGCCTTCTGTAAGATGGAAATTACCTTTAGGAGAGTCATTATCAGATGGCTTTTTAAGTTTCTGTTTCAGTTGGTGTTTTGGGACTTGAACATTTGAATCAGTACCTGAGAGATGAGAGAAATTAGTATCCATTTAACAAAAACTTAATATTTTTTTTTCTTTAAAAGAAATAGAAAAAAAAAGGTACCTGCAAAAATTGCACTTGTTTCTGTCCCCTGAGACACATCTGGACTGCTTAAAGTAAAAAGTTCATAAATGTCATTGGATTTGAAAAAGCGCCTCTGCTTAGGGTCTTTCAGCACTCTGTTTGTTAAAATCTGTTTGAAGATTTGTCTAAAAAAGAAAAAAAAGTACTTTGTGCATGAAACAATGCCGGGCTATGTTTAAGTACTGAATACAGAAAACTGTATAAGCACAAATGTTACCCTGCAGAACAATTAAGCAGTAGGAAGACGATGTTAGTTTCCAAAAGATAATCTTGAGTTAGTAACTTTCAAACAACCAACTAAATTGTTACAGGGATTTATTGTTTTGCAGCAACCCCATAACACAACAGGTAACCACCATCCTGAAATGTCCTAAGAGGCATCCCTTAACTAAGCAATAAATAACTTCACAGCTAGAATTTTTTTTGTCCATTAAGGTTGAAAAGCTTGCATGTATGTATTATAATAAAACTATCAGACAGGTCCTGAAAGAAAAACAAGACGTTGTTAAAATAACAACATTTTAACAGTTCAATCAGTTGGAGGAATCAAAAGGAGAGTAGCTCAGTCTGATGATGATGACTGGGTGACAACCACTGAAATCAGACTTGTGGTTGAGAGGAAGGGAAAAAAGAGCCCATCTGCAGAGGACTGAAAGGAACAAATTCCAGGGAGACTAAGCTGCAAAAAGTCTTCTAGCATTGGTAAATCTACTTCTATGCCATGTTTGTACTGCATAGCTTTTGATGTCAAGTTCTAGGCACTATTCTCTTGTACAAAAAATACATGCCTAAATAAAGCTGGAAATCAATTCTCAAGAAGTGTTTTTATCACGGGTTTGGCTCTCCTGGCATTAAGCAGCAAAAATATTTTAAAATCCAATAAGTAAAACCAAAGTTTAAATGCAGATGCCAGCTATTGTAGTGCACCCTTCAGAAGGCTTTAAAGTTTTAAAGAATTAACTGAGCTTCATAGCTTCCTACAAGAATGATCACATACTTGCAGGGAAGAAAACAGGCAAAGAGAAAAGACAACTTGTTTAAAGTTCAAAGACCATTCTACTGTTCTGGAAATAAATGAATTTCTGATGGCTGTCCTGACCCTTAGAGCCCACTTCCTTGATGAGGTCAGTATTGCTCAAACAGAAATACGCAAGAGGGATGCAAGCCAACCAACAACGGATGCTTTGTGACCATATGGTAAAACAGACTAAAAAAGGTACTCAATAAGTGTGGGTATTTCATTATTTAGAGCTTTTCATTTATCTGCATTTTCAAAGAGGATATTCCAGTTCTAAAGAGTAATGCCTAGACAGGAGGATTCCCATGTACATTAATTTGGAATTCCTATGAGTGAAGCTAACCATTGAGAAAGCTGAATCGGAAAGCAAAGCAATAAGATTTCATTGATTTCAAAATACAAGCACTTTAAGGCTTTAGCTGCATTTTGGAATAAATAACATGAATATGACTGGTGGTTCTTGGGATTTAGTTCTCTCACTTTGGGATGATTTGACAATAAAATCTAATTGGGTTTGCAGAGTAGTAAATGGATGTATGTACCACATACATCTTCATATATCCTAAGGACAACATAAACATCTTGTTGATTTCAGTTTGTATTTCAGATTTGTTGAGTCTCATGTTCTGAGTAAGGGGTTCATTTTTTCCTGTCTGTGCCTCACTCTCGTTTACAGTGCATTCTGGACATGCTGGACACAGCTGCTGGAACAGACTGATGAGGTATATTTAGCATGTGGGTTGTGGAGCTAGAGCGGCAGCAGCACAGCCCTGCAGCTAAGAGTCTAAATTAGAAGAATTTCTCATCAGAAATTTTAAAAAGTTTTCCACGATGTGCCCATCGTGACCAAGCCATGTGTGCACATGAACTGTTATGTCACTGTTACAACCACCTTAGATTTGCTGCAAACATTTTCTTAAGCATACAGCTGTATCCTAAGGAATCANAGCCTTTGAACCATTCTTTTTTTTTTAACTGAAAGCTTTCCTACAAACATCTTGAACCAACCAGTAAAACAGACCACTCTAGATCAGACTGCACCCTTGCAGATCTCAGAGCTATTTAGGATTTCCATCAGAAAGACTTTTTCCTCTCAAACACATAAGCCCCATAT
Organism: Syrrhaptes paradoxus; assembly: GCA_013400615.1. NCBI lineage: Eukaryota > Metazoa > Chordata > Aves > Pterocliformes > Pteroclidae > Syrrhaptes > Syrrhaptes paradoxus. Next base: position 30,593 of record VZTO01025569.1, read on the forward strand.
ACAGCTAAGGGATCTGACAACCCGTAGTCTCATCACACCTTCAGATAAAGACCAACTTCTTTAAGGTATTGTCTTAACAGTAGCTTCTCCTATGTAACATTTATTGGCAAAACCAATTTAAGTAATACTTGTTCTCCTTTTCTAACCCTGCATTGTCACCGTGAACAGTTATGCCTGCTTGCACAGCTGCACTCACCCTTCAGAAACATTTTGTTTGTTTGTTTAAAAACGCAGGCCATTTCAACTGTTTGTTTGGCTACACTCTACACAAACTATATGAATCAACATTATTGAAGAGTGGTAAGGTATAACAGCATAAAGAGGATGTGGTGGGAACCACTTAAATTGGCTTTGCCACAAGAGTAATCCTAGTGTGGAGCTGCATCCTAAACAATCACTGCTGGGAACAGGAACTTAAGGAAGAGCAACATTGTGCTTTAACACTATTTGAGGAGATAAAATTCCATCTATTCCATCTTCAGTTTTATTTCAACTTAGCTGGTAAATGGAATGTAATGAACCAAACTCACCTGTGTGTCCGTACTGGGATTCCAGTCAGGATCATAAATAATAACTCGGTCAGCACCAGTCAAGTTAACTCCAATGCCACCAACACGAGTTGTAAGAAGAAAAATAAATATGGATTTGTCCTACAACATGAGAGAATTTACTGAAGCAAGGATTACCAAAGTACAAGATAACAGAAGAATCCAGGAAACAAAAAAAATTATCAGCATTATTTGCAAAGATGGAAAGGGAGACAAGAGGAGGAATAAATCTCCTTGTTTGCCTAATATCTCTTTTGACAAATAAAAATAGTTTGAACTAAATATAATTTACTGTTGTCCAATAACAGTTATTTTCCTTCTTTTTCAACTGTTTTTTTTTTCCTTAGCAGAAAACCCAACTTAAGTGTGAAAAAAAACCCAATACTTTGCCTGTTCTCACAAAGAAAGCCCCCAGTTTGGCATCTCAAACTTGAAGTAGTATATTTAAAAACAGACCAAAAAGGAATGCAAGAACTCAACCATACTAATAGGCATTA
>VZTO01025570.1:0-45814 GCA_013400615.1 Syrrhaptes paradoxus
CAAACCAGTACAATTATCTTAACGTAACGGCTGCACCTTGCCAATCTGTTAAATGCCAGGGAAAGTTCATATAAATCAACATTCTTACCTGCTATTTTTCTAGGGGTACAAACCAGTGAGCAGTATGCAGATGACTGAAGACAGACAGTAGTTTTGCTATATCTAATTTACCATTTATACCGAACTGTGATCCAACAACATATTAGCTAGCTATATGGAAAAAAACCCTAATTATACAATTAACAAGTTGATTGTATGCATGCTTGAACCCTATGGGCATAGTTTTAAGTTTAATAATCACTTAATTTACAGAATTAAATATTGATGAGACCTTCCATTATGCATCCTATCCCATTCACAGATTTTAAGTTGCACCATATGAAACCTGAAAGATAAATAGTTAATTACTAGATCTACAGATCACTTGCCTAATTGTATGGAATATAGCAGAGATAATGAGCTCATTGTGAACTGCAACAGCCATATAACGTGGCTCATGAAATGCTGATGGGACTGTCCGCACTGCATAGCAGAGATAAACACCCCACAGTAGGAATAAAAATTCAGCTGTGAGAAGAACAAAAAAGAAATAATTTGCAATTAGTTTTAGATATGAAAAAGGAAGGAAAATTGAAGTACTATAGTATCTTCTGCATGTGTATCTATGCAAAGACAGTAAGTACACACTCATACATCTATATATGCACATAACAGGCATTCAAACTCTTTCAGATATTGTCACTGCACATGATTCGTTTGGTTTTCATTTTACACACTTGGTTTTTTACAGATCAGGAACCTTCGCATTCATGGTGTTTCATTTTTTTCAATTGACAAACTTTAAGACAATGTCTAATAATGTCTCGCTTGTTTTTCAAAATGGCACTACAGAAGTTTGACTTCACTAAGAATAATAAGTGTTTTTATTTGTAGCTCTGGTTCTTGTTACAGAGCTTAGATACCGCTGCTACTACTAGACTCCAAGCTTTTCAAGATTTCAGTTTCATTTCAAAGGTTTATAACTCAGATATAACATTTTGGGTTAAAAAAATTCTTTTGTTCGTGATAGTTAATTCAGCTGGTACCCATAATATGATGAGTCATTTCTGAGGGCCTAATGTAATTACAAAAAATGATGTCTTTCTCTCCATTAGGAGAAAAATGAGTAAAGGAAGAAAGGAGGAGCAAAGGGTCAGGATCAGTTTAAACTGTCCTCTTAGAGCTATGACATCTGCACCCAGCAGACCGGAGTTTCCTGTCTGACAGGAAACACTTTGCTGTGACATCATTTTGCTTTTGATACAGATGAAATAATTTCATACCCATCCTGAAAAACCTCTCCTTCCAGAAAAAAAAAACCGCACAGCTCTGCCACGTAGCTACGAGTAGAGCTGGTGCCTGTGCCTCCTGCCTCGCAGTCCGGGTTGAGCCTATCGAGCAACACGAAATTCCATGATGGACCAGCTTCAGCAATTGTGATCCTGGTGTTACTTGTAATCCACTGACCACTGTATCCCTTTACTGACTGGCTGTTACATTAGTGATGCCACCCTACGCTGAACTCGGCTGAGAGCAAGTTCAAACATTTGAGAGAAAAAAGTAAAACGGGAGGGATGGGATTTACGTCACCTACGTGCAGCCACCAAAAGTGAGGTGTCTAGCTAGCTCAGCCCATGATCTTTCTACTGCCTATGAACAGAGTTAGCCAGCTCAACAGCAAAAATTGTCACATCCTGACCCAACAGCAGGTGCCACATCTCTCCTTAAATACTGAGAGCACTCTGAGTACTGTAATCTAAGCATCTAGATGTTAGATGTTCTGGCAGGTGAGCTGAACCCTACCATAGCTTTGCTCCTCATCTTTGAAATTAATTAAATTGGCTGCTTGAGCTAAAGGAAAAGTCCTTTATTAATATTTTTCTTGGTTTTGTGAATTTTTGTACTTTGTCATTGCATCTCAAAGTATCACTGAAATTACCTGTAAATACAGAAAAAATTACATTCAGAGTAAAAAACAGTGAAATATAGTATAATAGAAAAGGAGTTGTTTCTCATACTTCTTTTTGCCAATACATGTAGAATATAGTGACGAGTGACACCACCCTATGGCAGTGATCAGCAAATCACTGCTGGTCTGGTTGGGATAAGGACACAAATGTTTGTGAATCCCCATTAGATTGAAATAAAGCATCTGCACTGGATATCCCATGAGAACAGGTCCTCTGGTTCTATGGACTTTTAACAGTCCATAACCACTTTAAATTACATACATTCTATTTTGCTATGAATTTTAGCTAAAATCAAGAAGAGACAAGTTTTGATAAAATTATTTCCATCACACAGATCCCTCTGTGCTTGGCTAAGAGTTCAGTTTGAACAACACTTGCTGTTTCACATTTTTATCAAAAATAGATTACCTCTCTTTAAACCCATCATTTTTACTAGAACATATCCTAAAACCTTCTCTTCCTCAACTAATGTAAGAAGAGCCTCTCGCTGATTGGAAAGATCAGTTACAAGTGCTAATAGAGGATGAGAGTTTGAAGAAGTTTGGCTATAAAAGGGATGAAAATCCATGTATAAAACTCCATGTGCTGAAGCTATTCCTATTTAAACTAAAGAGTATGGGCAAAATTTTTCTTATTTTTACAGGGAAAAAAACTGCTCTAAGTTTGAAGATTTACAAGAATTATTTGGGTTTTGTACAGAGATTGTAAAAAACTTTCAAGGTACCTCAGAGAGCAAATGAAAGTGAAAAAGCCACACTCCCACAATAAAATCCAATTTCAGTGAGCTGGGGTAAGTAGGAGTGAACATTGCATTTCATCTCCAGGTTTGATTAATTGTCAAAATTTCACAGCATTCAGCTTCAAAATCATAGTTACAAGGAGTTCCTAAGACAACAAGGAGATTTCAAAGTATTAATATACTGGAGCATAACAGTAGTTTGCACCATTTAATGCTTTTATCCAAACTTTACATTTAGAGCAGAGCTGGCATTCCTGCCTGCAGATAGTAATTAGTGTGACATCTGGTTTGCACCACAACAGGGAACAGCTTTTAAAACACAAGGTAAAATAAGAGAGTTCCTATACTTGCTGAGCCCAGCATTACAATAATTTCTTTAGTAATAACCAACAAAACAGACTGATAGAAAACCAATTTATTATTTAAACCACTAATTACCCAGCTTAAATGTATCATGTAGAAATATCTTTAATGATTATCTTTAATATCTTTAATGATTAAAATATCTTTAATGATTCAAATCTGTGAGATGGGATATGACATTCCTGTTTAGCTTGCTGAATAATTTTCCACTACAAGCCTGGAGCAGAAGAGTCACTTCCTGACCACTAGAGGAATATCTTAGCATACTGCAAACCTGCCAAGACCAAACTCGAAGCTCAAACACATTATCTTGTTCCTTTAAGTATGATTTATCATAAGGCTTATAAATTAGCCCATTTTATAAATTAAGCACAAGAACAAGAAATAGCTTCTTTTCCACTTCTGAAAAAATGATGGAAATTCCCAGGAGAGAGCTGTCAACATCCATCTGGACAGAAAATGTGAAGTCAAAAAAACCAAGCACAGAAGGGCTCTGAAAAAACTTGCAGTAGCTACTCTAGAACTGTCCAAACCAGGCGTTCAGATTTCAGATGCAAATCTCTGATAGATAAGAGAGTAAGAAAATGCAATGTCTTTACAGGCATAAATGGCTGCAGTGATGAATGGAAGACAAGGTGAAAATGTAAAGTGGCCTCAAGATGTCATGTGCACAAATGAATTAATCTCTAAGTATCTCTCCTCCTAGTCATCACCTATTTCTTATCCACATAACCTTGTATCTGGTCTTTGCACTAACTAATCAATCTGCTTAATTACATCCTGTTGTGTTTAAAACACACGATTGTTCCTTTGGTTTGCAATGCCCATCGTGGTTTCAGAAAACGGAGCATTTTGGAAGACTCAGCACTGCTCATATTCAGCATCTTCTGATAACGAAGGACAATGATAGATGTTCACAGTGTCTGATATGTATCTGCTCTACAGAGAGGGACAGGCTCAGGGTTGATATTACTGACTTAATCAAACTTCCCCTGAAGATCTGGGTTAATGTATTTACTAGGTTTTGCTAAACATGCAGTTGTCTGTGTTGCAAATTATTCTTTCATGTTTAAAGCCAGTATAAGGCAAAGCCATGCCCACAGACAGTCTCTGTGACATTTTCTTTCAGTGTCCCATTATCCCAGTTGCGTTGTGCCCGGCACAGCACAGGGAACACAGGCTGACCTACCTGTGCAGCCCCCAGCACCAGTAAATTCCCGTGTTAATCCGTATCGTCTCTCATTGCCGGCTCTGCAGGTGTCTGCACTTCACCTGACTACACAGGACTGCAGAGCAAGACACGATGAACTGAAAGCAGTGATCAAAGTCACCTTCCTCTCTTTCAAGATTTGGAGAAGTCATTGAAAGCCTCCTTACGCTTGTGTGGGTATGGGAAGAGAACACCCACAGATGACCAGTGGAGTGAAAGCAGTAAGGGCATGGCATCAGAAGAGGTGAGAAAAAATGGATTCAGAAAAGAAAAGAAAAAGAAAAGAAAAGGAAACAGGAAAAATCAATAAATGTGAAACTAGGTTTTTGAACATGGCTTACACACCAACCCTTCTCAGAGGCCTTAAGAACCGGACAGCACTAAAATAAAAATACCATGTATGCCACCTTAACTTGCTCTCTTTTGCATATATGATCTTCAGTTAACCGTATAATTTCTTAAGGTACAAGACTAATTTAATGCACATGACAGAGCAATTCCAGAGATAAATCAAGGTTGGCTAATGAAGAAACCTCTGTAATTTGTTGCAAACAACATTTAGATGTCTAGTGAATGAGATTAGTTATTAAATTGTAAAAAAAAAGTCTTGGGCACATGCAGGAGAACTTAATTCTAACTTTATCTGTACCTTGAGCTCCTACATAAATGAAAAAAGTCCCCACTCAAGCCAAACTTTGCAGAGACAATCACAGAGAGCATTTCTCTTGCTATTTGAGTGCCAACCCAGCCATTTTTACTTTGATTTGCAGCAGAACTAAGTACACAGTGCTGTATTTGTAGCCAGTGAGACCATACACAACATGCTGTATATAGATTTGACTAAGCTCTGTAACTGAGCCAAAGGCATTGCAAAATGGGCACCCAGATTAAATGGACCATATAACCCTCATCTTATTGTGCCTCAGCCCTGGATGTGTAAAATGGGGATAATGCCACCCTGTCACTGCAAGATGACAGCGGAAATAAATTTACCCATATCTGTGAATAGCTTAAATCCTAAACTGTGAGTTTCCTTCCCACCATGGTTAGGAAAGGAAAGGAGTTATTTCAGGCTGTCCTTGTTGTTTCTCAGCCCCCCTGCCCTGCCAGAAATGTTTCTTCAGGCCGGCCTCTCGGTGGAGATGGCTGTGGGCTAGAGCTGCTGAAAGGAGCTCCCCGGAGCCAGGATGCCCATCCCTGTGCTTGCTCGCACCCCACTGTCCAAAAGCTACCTGCAAAAAGCAGTTACCCCCGAAGGATTAGAGCTAATTTTCATGGCTCTGTGTGATGTTCTATGTCTGACCACCTTCATCGGCTTAAAAAGCACTGACATAGGCCAAGAACAGGTCACTGCTCTCCACAGACAGTGATGTGCTCTGCAGCCTTTCCTTAGACTAATAAGGGAGAGCCCATCACAGCTGCAACTTGACTAAGTTCATTCCCACTGTTGCAAAACTGTACTGTTCCAATAGTTTTTTCCTTGGTTTTGGACACAAATTACTGATTACAGCTCTACTTACATCCACAACACAGCTACAACTACTTATCTACTTCTCCGTCTCTCTTAATTTCATCAGACTAAAGTCCCCTTTACTGAAATGGAGTGAGATATGGATCTCAAAGCACGGCTCTTCCATCCGTTCACTCACACAGGGTGCTGGCTAGAGCTGAGTATGCACCATTTTAAAATAGGAAAAAAACTGTGTCCTCGATTGCTCCTATGTTGCCAGCCAGCACAGTCTCTTTCTGCCTCACTGCATCCAATCTCCCACCTGGAGAGTTGCACCATATCATAGGAGAAGTTTTTTCTTCATCTGAAAGGATTTTCTTACATTTTAATGAACTGTGATCACATGTCTAAGTCTTTACTGTTGAATTGTTCCTAGCAAGTTATAAATTACCAGAGGTTTATCTGTCTGTCTTACCATATCTCAGCATCATTTCAATTAGCTAGGCACAGCAATACAGAGACCTGTGTGTGGAGTAAGAACTAATGGTACCAAATCCTAACTTTTTTATCTATCAGAACTTCCATGGCCTGTGGCTGTGCAAGGCTGAAAGAAGAGCGAGGGTCCGTGGGCTGGCAGTGGGGACATCAGTCTCCATCCCCCACACAGCCACAGGACTGCTTTGCACATCCACTCGAAGTAACGCACAGGACACACTGACCCATGGTCTGCGGGGCCCCATGGCTCGAGGGGCCCAATATTTCCAATATTTTTGTAGTTTAGTTATTAAATTGTCCTTATCTCAACTCACGAGTCCGCTTTGCCATTTACCTCTTTAATTCTCTCCCCTATCATTGGGTGGGGGCAGGGACTGTGTGAGCGGGTGTGTGTGGTTTGGCCCCCAGCCAAGGGCCAACCCACCACACCTACAGATAGTTTTTGCTAGCCATGGAGATACACCCACCAACTTGAGAGTGAGCAGCATGCCTCGCAATCTCACTGGACAAAACACATGACAGCGCCCAGGCGCACAACCTCCAGGAACTCCCCTCATTTCTGCACTTTTCCTGCCCCTATACTCCTGCATTTTATTCCTTCCTCTACACAGATGTGCTGCTCTGCCTCATTTCTTCCACAGCCCCCTGTTGTTAGCAACACTCTTCTGTCTCTGTGTGCCCCATCATCCTCTTCACTTGTGTGTGGATGAAAAGGGGAGAACAGAATCAGAAAGATCAACCACCAGCAGCTGAAAGCAAGCTGAGTCTGGGACCTCTTCTTAAAGAGCATGAGAGTAAATGCCAACGGTACCCAAAGTACTCGAAGGGCTGGAAAGACTTGGAGCACCCCAAGGAGTGGATTCAAAAAAGGGTGCTGCAAAGACAAGAAGAAGTCAGAGCATCTTTCAGCCTCTCCCAAACCCATCACCTCCCTCAGGTGGCTTGTAAAAGTATCTGAATATGGCGTTTACCAAAATGTAAACGTGCCGCTAAGGTAACCCAGATATGGTTTCCTTATCAGAAATACTTTGTAGAAATGGTGCCTAAATAAAGGCTATGGGATTTCACCTGTGATATAGCAGATACCAAGAAAAAGCAACATTACTGCAGGGGGTAATGCGACCCAAACTGCTCAATCTGTTCCAGATATTTTTGAGAATGGAGAACAGAAAAATGTTGGCTTGTCATCACTAAATAAATAAATAAATCTGTTGGTTTTGTTTATTTTAAAACTCCATTCTCCATCATTCCTAAGCATGTTTTATTTTAAATTAAATTGGTATAAAAAGTTAATCTGAGATGAGTGAATTGTCTTAGTTGGTTTGGTCTCTTTTCATAGAAGAGACATTCTGCACCACTCGTATTGTTCTTCCCCACACCTCTTCCAGATTTACCACATCCTAGAGATGAGGGACACAAACCGCACAGTGCTGGTGATGCAGACTGTGAAAGAGGTGTACACGGTGGTAGGAGGAGGGGGTTACAAGCAGGAAAGGGACAGGAACGCTCCTTCATAAAACAGGATTGTTTTCCTATTTCTGCTGCAAACATTTTATACAGCCCTGGTCTTATCACTTAGAGTAAGCTTTTCAGAAGCGATCGTTATTTTCACATGATACATTTTCTGAGTATCTAATGTGACAACTGAAGCCAGATCTCCATCAGTGATGGATTCTAACAAGTGCCTCCTGGTTGTGCTTTCCACACAGAGAAGGCTACAAACACTACTCTGGAAAACCAGGTTGCCCAGGGAAGCTGTGGATGCCCCATCCCTGGAGGGGTTCAAGGCCAGGCTGGATGAGGCTTTGAGCAACCTGGTCTAGTGGAGGGTGTCCCTTTGATCTTTAAGGTCCTTTCCAACCCAAACCATTCTATGATTCTATGTCTCAAGACAGCCACTCAAAAAGGATAGTTACTGTTGACTATTTTGGCTTTAAACTTTGTACATCGATGCTAAGGAGAACATGGCTTTAAAATGCCCATTTGGAAACAAACAGTTCTTTATTCATTGCATGCTCCGAGCAACACACTCCGAATATGGCATAGGGCCACATCAAATGGGGATAACAAAAAGAAATAATAATCACTCATTCACCGAATGCAGCAAAGGGCCTGTAGAAAATTTAATAAAGGGCCTCATAAGGCAGTATGAAAATGCCCTAGCTCAAAACCGTACAGGCAGTCTTAATGCCCAATCTGCCAGAGCCTGTCCTGGCAACTCATACGCTCTTCAGATGCAGAGGTTATGTAGGTTAAACAGCAACAAATGAACAGTGGGAGGGAGTTCTTTTGGGAACAGCCTGAAATACTTATTTTGTTCCCTTTCCTGACTGAGGATATGCAGTAATCACGACACAGCCTCATGTCTGAAATCCTCTTGATGCCCAGAGCCCAAAGCAGGACCCACCCATCTGTGGCCCCTGGCAGAGCTCAGGTCAGCTGTGCGGGAGCAGCCCAGCTCCTGCCAGCCAGGAATCAGCCAGGTGCTGGGGAAAAATAGCTCTGCACACTCAGTTAATACCTGCTGTTTGCTTCTGGTTTAAATAAAACATTGAAAAGCACACACAGAATGCATCAGGAGGATTTTTAAAAACTACATTTCAAATTCGATCCATGCTCAGTGAAATCCTGATCCTGCTGAAGTCAGGAACATCCACCTGCCGAGATTTCACCTCTGCTTTTTGTTTGTGTTTGTGCATGCATGCTTCTCTCCCTGCCTGCCTTTCTCTCCTGCCCGGGGCTTTGTTCATTAAACTTATTATTTTGCTTTCTTTTCCCCAGTTTGTAAGCAGTTCTTCTAAATTCTGTGCTGATATCTATTTCACTTATAGAGTTTTTCCCTCAGGATACAGAATAATGTTTGATTTGTGACACTGCAAGCCCTTAGGTACCAAAAGTTTATCACTTGGTTTTTTTTTTCTAACTTGGAATCTGGCTATGACAAGCAGAGTTATAGAATATATTCAGGCGATAGGAAAAAGGCTTTGTGGGTGAGTGTTTCCAAGCCCTCAGGTCTTTCTCCAAAATCTCAGATTGTCAACCATGCCATGGCTTGTCAATGAGACAGATGCCCCAACCTTGAAAGTGATGCAGAAATGAACAAAAAGGAAGTAAAAGAATCCAGGCAAGTGACAAATAAGCTATCAACAAGCATCCAACCTCAAGGAAAATGCATACTCACATTATGTTATGTAGATAAAATAAGATTTACTGAAAGCTAATTTGTCTCATCAGCATATCACAGAGTACAGAGGCAATGCTAGAAGTGCTGACAACCTTTGTGTCTAAGTCCCTACTTCCCTCACAGAGAGCATCCTCTTAAACTTAATGGAAATGTAAATATAAAACATTCACTGCAATAAAACTCTCCGGAGATAGAGCCTAAGTAGCATGATTAGTATGGAAAATGCCTCATAAATCCTAACTCCAATAATCTCTGGTAGCATAAAGGATTCATCTCATTACGACTTTCTAACAGAGCCTTGTTAATTCTCACCTCACTAATCTGCGACCTTGAAAATTCCCTCTCCACATTTCAGTGCAGCATTGGCAGCTGAGTGAAACCAGGAGGTACCCCAGCAAGGGCTACAGGTGATGGAATATATTCCAAAACCCTTGCTAGTTTGATACAAAATACTGTGCTTGACTAAATTAAATGAAAAAATTATCATCCAGCATTTTTATTTCTGCATTTTAAATAAAATATCATAATCTACAAATTTATTTACCACATGGAATCTTTCACAAGGCTGCTCCCAGTCAATGATAGGAATAAAAGGGGTTCTGCATTAGGGGTATTTCTCCTGACACATCTCTGAGACAAAGTCTCTAGTTTTGGAACTAGTTCCTACTGGCTGTAAGCTTTTTAGACTGCTTTTAACAATAATAATCTATAAAAAAAAACAATAAATAAAATTTTAAAAATAAATAAAAGATAATAAATCAATAAAAATAAATATACACACACATATTTGTATTTTGAAAAACATTAAAAACTCCTCTAAATGTAAATATACCTTAGAAATGATCCTTGTTCTTTCCAACACTAGGCAGACAGCACCTTATGTAATATCTTACCAAAAAAGGACTACTGATCATAATTAGGTATTAAGACCTGAGTTGTTAATCACTTCACTACCATAGCTATAGAAAATAAAACCATTTGTTTCCATTATGCAACAACCACCACTATCAGTTTTAATAAAACTACACTGTATTACTGGCTGTGAAATGCTGTAAAATTTTGATGCAAAATGGATTTGTGCAGATGACATCATCAAGTGTTCCACATATGATTATTTTTTGTTATTAATTTTACATCATCTCTGGCAATAGTCCTATTCCATTACTGTATAGTTGTATTTTATCAGTACACCCCTCCAAAAGGGCCCAAATCGAGAAGCATTTCAAAACGTACTCCCCTCTGCATGGCTTACCAGGGAGCACAGTGACACACGGGGTACCAGCGTGCCCGACTGCCTCTGAGATCTAAAGGAGAGAAGAGCAGAGCACAGGGGCACCTTAGAGCCACGGAGAGCCCTTGGTGAAGCTGGCAGTGTTCTGCCCTTCCAGACCGCTGTGCATCACTGCGCTGGCTTTCTGTGCATCACTGCGCTGGCTTTCTGTGCATCACTGCGCTGGCTTTCTGTGCATCACTGCGCTGGCTTTCTGTGCATCACTGCGCTGGCTTTCTGTGCATCACTGCGCTGGCTTTCTGTGCATCACTGCGCTGGCTTTCTGTGCATCACTGCGCTGGCTTTCTGTGCATCACTGCGCTGGCTTTCTGTGCATCACTGCGCTGGCTTTCTGTGCATCACTGCGCTGGCTTTCTGTGCATCACTGCGCTGGCTTTCTGTGCATCACTGCGCTGGCTTTCTGTGCATCACTGCGCTGGCTTTCTGTGCATCACTGCGCTGGCTTTCTGTGCATCACTGCGCTGGCTTTCTGTGCATCACTGCGCTGGCTTTCTGTGCATCACTGAGCTGGCTTTCTGTGCAGCAGGCTCAGAGAAAACACTCCTCACACCCCCAGGCTACTGCTGTCCATCTCGCCTGCACCCTCATGGGGGGGAGCCCCTGTTACCTCTCTCCCTAATCCTCAGTAGCACAGCTCTGCCCATGGGGGAAGCAGGGAAAGGGCTGAAAGAATTTATTTCAGATTTCAAAACACCGATGTATTTGAGATAGCGGGTGGCACATGGGGGCTGTACTAGAAACAACAGCTCCAGGTGCAGAAGCACTGAAGCTGTCCGGTCATTGGGAGGAAGCATGTTCCACTGTATAACTGAACCCTGGCACGGGGAATCCACCTTCTTACAAAATTAAGAAAACAGCGAGTTCTTTTTCTCCTTGATAGGAGTTCTGCGGGGTGTCATTTTTTAGCTCCTGCCTATTCCAAACACTGAGAGCATCTTTAATACATACATTAAGTTGGATGTTTGATGCACATTTTCTGTTCCCATTACTTTGATACTAATTTATTTAAGGTTATGAATGAGTGGTCTCAGAAGTTCTTTCCTTTCTCACACATGAGAGCTCTGCCCAGTTCTATGGTGCAGAAGCAAAACCCCTCCATTCATCTCACCACAATTTCTCACTTTAATAGTGTAGAAGAGCTAGATACCTTCTGCCTTCAAAAATGACATTTCTTGAGCACCCATCACTTTGTTACTACAATCCAAGTTACAAACCTTTGAAAGTCATAAAAGTCTCAGAATTTTAATTATGTCTATTTCTCAGCCCATTAAAAACCGGATATACTGATATTTTATTTCTAGAAGCTTTTCACGTTATATTATGCAGTCTGACAAAAGTTTAAGATATTCTAAATGAAGACAAAAGAAAAGGCAAACAAGCTTTCTTTTAGAAATTAAAGATAAGCTAGAAAATGAACATACCAACAGCCATCATGTAATCCCAGCGGTCTATGAGGCACATATTGAAGATCAGGTGGTCAGACGTTTGCCCTTGGCCAATAAGTGGAATGTTTCTCTCCAAATTTTGGGTTATTGCAGAAGTCCAGCCAACAAGAAACCAAAAGACTACCAGGAGAATAACAGCCAGCATCCTCATCACTCTGCCACCTGTCATGTATGGGATACGCTGGGCAGTTCGGGACAGGAAAACCTTCAAAACCCTGAAAAAAATCAGACAATGTAAGAAGAGCACTAGCAGGAATTAGATTTTCATTTTATTCACTATCAGATTATTAAAAAAAAATATCAACATTCTTTCCCCTGACAGTATGTACAAGAGTGAAATTTGAAACATTATTTTCATAGTCACCACATTTCAATGGAACGGATTGCTGCCCAGAGAGTTGCACACAGCAATAATCCAAAATATTAGCTATGCTTATGTTAGAGACACACATTCACATCCTGCGTTGTCAAGCTGTTTTGTGCCTTCCAGGTCCCAGTGGAAGACTTCTGTCTTTGGAAAAGGGAAGGCGATCTCCATAAAACAACACCAACGTGTGTGAGATTTCATTTTGATGATGTCTGTCTGCTCATCCCCAATCATGCTATTTCCAGAGAAAAAATTAGCACTTCTTGAATATTTTTCCCATTGAGTTTGATGCTTCTCAGACCATAACCTACTCCTTGTAGAAATAACTGTGGGAGGCACTTTGCTAATTAAGTGGTTTCTGACTTGTTTAGAGGCAACAACATGTTTTTTGAGCTGGGACCGAACCATCATAAGAAAAGCCACTTCATATATCAGGCACATATACCACGTAACAGCAACTGAACATGTAACACTCGTTTAAAAAATCTTTGCACTTACTATTAGGATAGGTTTGCTCCCACCAAGAACTGTTCAAGGAAACATCACCTGCACTTTCTGCCCATCACCACCTGCTAAACCAGAAAATGGCCCCGCCGGGAGCATGAGGGCAACCAGATTTTGAGGAAATTGGCTTAGGAAGGAGCAGTTTGACTCTTCACGTAGCACAGAGTATGTCTTTGCGTTGTGTGCAGCATGGGATCTGACAGAAGCATCTAACCCCCTCCCTGCCACTGCAGTGCTCCTGCCTCGACCCTGCCAACTGACTGAGGCTGGGCAGTGAGGAAAGGCTACCATGGAAGTCTTCATGTACACAAACCTTTAGAAGTGGATGGGCTGAAGTTTAAAGGCTTTTTTAGAGATTGGTGTGAGGAGCCTTTCCGTGATTTTGTCCTCAAAACCCCAGTGGGTCCCGATTCCCGAGCGGGAGCATGTCCAGTGAGTACTCTAGATATCCATGAAGGGACAAATTATCACTGAGGTTTAGCGAACTTGAATTTTTTCAGAAAGTTGAGTTTTTAACTGCCCTTGTCTCAAGTCTTTCCAGCGTACTGAGCACCAAGCCACCTCCCCAGCCACTCCATGGCCAGGCCCGCCTCTTCAGCAAAAAAACCCCCCAAACAACCAAAACCATGCTCCATGTATGCTTATATTTGTCTAAGAGAAGGCAGAAGCAACTGGCATTGCCTCTCAAACTTATAATAGAGCAGCGTCCTTTAAGGCAGAAGCACAAAAGCTCTTCCACATCCATAGAAATGAATCATCGTTTGACTACAAACACAGCCTTCACAGTGTGCGCTAGGCGAAGGCAGAGATCTGAATGTGTTCAACATTATTCAGCTGTTTCCCTCCCGACAGTTACTCCGCAGGGAGTCACAGTTTTTGATCCTTCCGTGTTTGATAGATGTTCTGCTCTCTTTTTACAGACGCTGAGTGTTTTACGTTGGAAGCAGCTTCCTGAAGACTTCAGGCAGGATAGACAGACAACTCCGCAGCAGCGGAGTTGTTGAAGGGCAGCACTGCTGTTCCAGGGCAGCACCACTAAATCCTAGTTTTCAGAGCACTAAGATTCAATAAGTGAAGGCTTTCCTCCTCCCTGTTGTGAATGCCGATCAATACTTAGCTTATTTCAAAGGAAGGAAAAGGTATTCTTTCTGTAACGAGCTGGGAAACACCATCTTTTCACAGCTATAGTTGGCCATTTGAGAAAAATCTCTTCAAACATATTTATAAAGCTTTAAGAATTACAGAAATCATACAAACTAGCTGAGAACTACTAGAAACTTCTTTCTTTGTATTATGGCTCTCCAAAGTCCATTCTTGATGCTTCAACTGGAAGCCACCACGTGAGCCTTTTCTGGATCTAACAAGACAGGACTCATTAAATTTTTCCCAGCACTAGCTCATTAACTGTTGACTGTGAGACAGCTTTCTAAGGGGAGGGGTGGGCTGCTATTACGTTGATACAAGCACAGTGAAATGAGTAACATTTTGCAGCACAGCAGTCAAAACCCCTCCAATTTGCATCAAACCACTTTTATTTTTTTGTCATCTTTTTCACAAAAACAAGCATCCATCACTACCACCATTTCTACCTACGTGTAGGCCCACATGTAACCCAACGTTTACACTTAAAAAAAAAATTCTGAGAAGCCATAAGGAAAGCTGGGTAAGATGCATAATGTTCAAAATCTCCTTTCCAGCAGCTGTGGCATAAAAGTTCTCAACCAGAACATGAGGTTCAGAGTTGCAACTCCCAGCCTCAACGTGAATCCAAACCCACATTGCTCATCACCTCAACACTGGCAGACATGCTCTGCCTCTCATCTCCTGTGCATCACTGAACGTCTATCAAAGCATGGACAACTGCTCAGGAGTCTCCCCTCCCAAGAGCATGCCCACTTCCAGGCTGGAGGGTCATTCTCCTTCCTGTACCTCTGACTCACACACTATCAAAGTGCACCATAAAAGTTGAAACACTGCGATGTAAGACCAAATTGCCTCAGTAAACGCGTATTCTCTGATGACTGGTACCCTCCGACAGACAACTGGGGAGTTCTCGATTCAAATCCCTGCCCCGACTTCTGGGTAGACAATGCTCCTTCTCTTCTTCACTCTGCTCTCTATCTATATATTGAGTTGAAATACCTATTGAACAAATGAGAGAGATTTATCACAGAGACCTAAGAAGTGAGCTGGTGGTCTGCATCTATACTAAGAAATTAAATATGCCCAGGGTTGTCCCTGGCACTTATAACAGTTGGCACAGAACAGACAGCATCCATAATATTACCCTCCAACACAGGATGGCTGCATGCAAAGTGCCCACTGCAACGGCCTGTGCCAGCTCCTGAACCATGCTAGGAAATGGCCTGGGAGCGTTCAGGTTAGCATGGGCAGGGACCACTAAAACAATTCAGCAGGACAGATGATGGAGCTCCAGCACCCAGGAATGTTCTCTGATGCTACTTAATTTATTAATATAGATGTAGCCCTGGATTCAAATCCCTGAGCAAACTGTTTGAGTATCAAGTAAGGCAACGTCAACTTGAAAGACTTCTCCTCCTGTCCTGTCTACTCCCAAATGCCTGTTGAAGCTCAGGGCACTGTTTGAGACATACGGCCTCTGATCTAAGGCAGAAGAAGAAATTTAACCATCTTCCTCAGCATCTTCTAGCTCTTCTCCCAGCTAAAACCATTCAGCGTATGCAATCCACTTTTCTGTGCTGTTGTTAGATAATCATAATTTTCAGTGACATGTCATCAGCTCTGTTCACAAGAAGATCAGACAGAACTCTGCAACGCGCTGTACCTGCTTTGCTGGAAGACACAGCTGCCTTCAAGGAAGACAGCTACAGGCAGCATGATATGCAATAGCCATTCTTTTGACAGAGTAAACAGAAGGCACAGTTCAGGCTGAATGAACTTCCTAGAGACCACTGCAGATAACTTCCAACTCTGCTGGCTGCACTGACAAGTCCAGGCAGAATTAAGCTACATGGTCTGACATTTGCAGGGGGGGGAAGCTGGCTCCATATAAATGGACAAGTGGAGGTCTTGGTTGCAAACACTGAGAGCTGAGAGCCAAAGGAAGCCCAGCAGCCAGGAAGAGAAGCAATTCTACAAGTGGAACTGAAGCAGAGGGACGGAGCGTGCTGGTTCACAGGGCTGGCTGGGATCACCAGCTTGGCCAAAGCAAGCAAAGCACATGGCTGCTGCTACAGAAATTACATACTGAGAGGTAATGTGTAATCTCAGAAAATAAATAAAATCATACTAAATGTTCATGTCATATCAATAATCTGTCCTCTGAACAGAAAACATGCCCCCCAACTATTAGCTGACTGCGTAAGTGTCAGGAATAACAGGTGAAGGATCCTGCTTTGATAGCAATGACCTGGCACGGTTTGTTTATTTTTTATTTCTAGCATGTGTCATTTTGTGGCTCTCCTGAGTCATCTTGTCAAACTGTTCTGTTCCAGACTGATGATTTTTATTGTGATATGAAAGCTACATCAGAAAGATAAGAGGTCAAGCTCTTATGAAGTATATTACCCTTCTATGGTGCAGGGATTATGTTTTTTCTGCTTTTTCCGGATTAACACTGAACATGCCACTAGTTACTTCAAGATTGTAAACTGATACAACCTTCCTTAAAACAGTGGAGAGATACTGATGGCAGATCCATGGCACCATGTCAGTACAAAAGAGAGTCTACACTTCACACCTGACATGCAGGCACACACACAAATGAAAAATACTGAGTGCAGGTCTGATTTCCACATGAGGAAAGACAACTGAAGAAAGAACATCAACACTTAAGGCCCAAGACCTCACAAATCATACTTAGATGCACTCGTACCACTAGTTACTGGCTCTCAGCTGGGAAGGATAAAACGCAACTGAGAAAGAGAAAGGAACAGCTTTCTGAACCTCACTGCAGCTGAACATCTCCAAATTAGACACTGTCTATTTCCTCAGTGATTTCTGAAGACCTCAGCATGGTAAAAAAAATATCATTAGTAAGCAAAGACACATGGGTCATGACTTAATGCCAACCTACTCTGTGCAGTAGTTTCCTAGATTAGTTTTAATACTACACCTATAAAGGTAATTCTGCAGTGCTTCAATGAAAGTTCCCCTTCTGGATCAATGTATAGGAGATAAACTGTGCTGCCACAATTTCCAAAAGTTTGAGCAGACTGAGGAAGGTGAGAGGGAAATCACTTCCCATTGAAGGCTCCAGGTACTGGGAGGCAACAGGAGTCCAATAGGTTTCCCACCACAATCAGAACCACTCACTCATTCCCATGTGAGCAGCACTGGACTCTCAGTATCATGCATATTTAATAACATGGAAAGAGTCTAAAAATATTACTTGCTTTAATGAAAATGTATTGATGTGAAGTACTTTTTGTTTGTCAATTTATAGGTAAGCCTGGAATGAGCAAAAAGTAAAAAAACAACTAGGTTTCAGTGATGCAGACCAAGCGTCCTTATTGATGAAATCCTCATCTGCTTTGTGCTAATTATCTCTCGTAATAAACCACTTACTGCAGTAATACCCCCAAGGAATCCTGCTGAGATTAGCAGAACTACAGAGTGTCAGGGAAACGGCAGACCCTCTGCTGCCAAACCCAGACCATGCAGAGCTCTTAGAGCACACCGTGACTACGTAAACTGTTAAACAAAAAGCCCATCAGTCTGTCCCCAGACAACTAGCACCGACATGTTTCCTGTTTGCCAGCTATTCACATTTAAGGTTACATCACACGGTGGCTTCAGTGCCACCAAAATCAAGAGCTCATGACAACAGAATCCTATGTGACATTCCCAAAATTCTGAAACTTCCTGGGCATTGGGATAGGCACACCACCAGCTCTGAGTCTGTTACCAAACGGTTAACACAGCAATTTCAATAATTTCCTCCTGATAGATATGTTTAAATAACTACATCCTCACTCCCTAGAAATTGAGGTCAGCTCCTCAGACATTTTTCTCCATAAGCAAACCACTCTTGCTGAGCTCCTTTTTTCATTCAAATTTAAGGTGGTTTTGAGGCAAAAACCTTAATTCATAAATCCTTTAGACTCCTGCCACTAGTAGTTTAGACCGAAGATTATTAATCCTTCAGCCTACACAAGCTTTCACTAAGCTAATTATTTGCTTCTTAAAAATCATCAAGTGATTATTACCTTTTTGTAAATCTAAAGCCATTCAGCTCTTTACCCTTACCAAAGACTGTCAGAACAGGTGGTACAAAAGATCTCAAGGTCACTATTTATCAGGAAGCTTACACTGTGAAAATAGATAGAAACACTCTCTCCTGGTAATCCTTTCCTACAACAGGTCAAGAACATTTTGAAGGCGTTCATGACAAAATTTGCTTCGCAGAGCTCTATGGAGCTGAACTTAAAGCCAACTCCCCCTCCTGATCCCAGCTCACAACATTTCATTTAACAAAGGATGAGAAAAACCAGCGGGGATGACGCAAATTCCCCTCCTTGTTAGTGATGCTCCATACAGGCATCCTCTCCCACTGAAAATATTCACAATTTCAACAACCTTTTTGAATGTCAGAAGCATTTTCTAGTGATCAGCAATAAGGTAGCTGGTCAAAACCTTACGTCAAATCTTGTATTTTTGTTCTTAAAATAGACACACTTACAGACAGGAAAAGCCTTGCCACGGATGGAAACCCAGTCCAGCCAAAGTAAATTTGGGAGTGGCTATATGGCTTGATCCAGAAAGATTTTCTTTCCTTCCTGCTCCTCCTTAGGTCACTGGCAAGCATTGTACTTCTGATCAAAGAATGATCGGCATTTTTAATGTGGCCAGAAAAACAAAATACCTCCTTCCTTTTAAGCTAAAGACAGTAGATATTCTGATTCGTTTGCATGACGTGAAAAGTTGCACCTTTAAGAAAAACAGTAAACAGGAAATTTTCAACAGGACTATAAGATTTAGCAATCCATAGCAGCTGCACTACATGTTTTGACTTTTTTAGAAATCTAAGTTATGAGCATAATTTATTAAGGTACTATATAAGAAGAATGAAAGACTTTGGATCAAAAAGCAGTGAACAAAAATTTAGTGGATTTGAGTTAATTACAATTCACTCTGCTAGCAGTTCATTGTGAAGACTGAACTACATATCCATAGCATATTTACAGATCACTACACTTTGCTTTTTGAGAAATGCCCTGAACAGTAGTCAGCAACTGAAGGAAAACAACATAACCATAATTTCACAGATAAATACCTTAACGTTCATAGATGGATGCTTCATTGTTTTCCCCTTTGTATCCCATTACACACATGGTTAATATGATATTGGAACTGTTAGCTCACGTGTGCTACGTTGTGGATTGAACAAGATAAAAGGATTTCAATAAAAGGATCTAATTAATTTACTTATTTTTTTATCTCTAATTACATAGCAAGTTTCTATACTAAAGCACCATAAATTGAAAGGTGCTGATATGTGATTTCTCTTGTCTCATTAGCTGCTTTAACAACATTAAAAACTATTAGTGGTGCTCTTATAATAATAGCATACAATTCTGCTCCTGAATTGTCTAGAGCAGCATCTGAGACCCTACAGCTTGCAGGCCAGATGTAGCTCTTCATTTCACCCAGGCCAGGTGGTCACTGGCTGACATCCCTGGGACCCCACTGATGCGCAGATGGTGCAGGTGTTTGCCCGGTCTCCATGACCCCAGCAATGAGAAGGTTCACCATCCCTGCTCTAAAGGAACAAACCTGTTGATTTACAAGATCTAATCCCAGAGTCTGAGTTTGGATTTGTCATCACAGGAGCTCCAGTGACCAAATAACTTCTCTAAACACTCCACTTGTAGAAGATGACAAGCAGAGCAAAATTCATTTCTCTCTAGGAGATGAATTGTGTTTTCCTTACAGTTTCTCATGCTGATGAGATTTTCTTGAGGATCCTTAAACTCCATATGACATCTGGTATTAGCTATATTTGTAAGATACTAAAGATACAATTCTTTAAGAAACAAGGGGGTCAGTAGACTTCTCTGGCAGAAAAGATATTGCCCTGTCTGTCAACGTACTGCCAAGCAAGCTCAGGAAGAGATCGGGGAGATGGCAGTGGGTAACAGTAGGAGACCTGGAGCAGGTCCAGGAACCTAGAAACAAAATTCCCAAGAACCAGAGAAGACTGTGGGGAGCTTGATGTAACTTCAGAATTCATTAAGCTGGATCAGATCAAGACCTGCTCTGCAAGGGCACGGTACACAAATGAAGAATTAGGCACAAACATTGCCATTACTGGTGTGATGCATCTAGTTACCTTGAGTTTCTTCCATTAAAAAAAACAGTCACCTTGACTGGTCAAAGAGATCCCTAATTTTCTCGGTTTTATCTTTGTCTTTTTGGAGGAGGCTGCTGCAGGAGGAGGTGCATACAACTCAAAGTTGTCACTGACTGTGGCTCTAGCCACATTGAAGACACCCAAGAGAAGTATTTTTCAAAATAAACTGGTTTAAGTGTATTGCCTTGAAAAAAACTGCAGTGAAAGCAGAGACCAGGAGATGTACCGTATCTCTGGAGCACTCACTCAAAACCTTTTGGCACAGAAGTATCTCCTCACAAATTTACTTGCAAGCTCTTGTTTCCTTTTCCGCTGTGAAATGACGTTCCTACACACTACTTTAAAATGGGAATCCATTATTACAGACGCAGGGAGCAAACAACAGCAGTTGAAGAGACAGGAACCTCTCCCATCTTTATGAGCTGTGACACATCACCATTTTTATGCCCTTCTATTTCTTCCGTATTTTTTGGAGTGTGGCTTTTTCCTTTCACTTGCCTTCTGTCAGAACGTTTCAATGCTGGAAGTTACTGTGAACTGGTTAAGAAAGGTTCATGCAGCTGTTCCATACTGGAGGACCAGAAGCACGTGCACCTTTACACATCCAAATAAAGCCATATAAATGTTCACATTCTATTATCACATCATCCTCCACTCTTTTTACTTCATTGTTAATCATACACAGATATGGAAACCTTATTTAAAAAAAAAATCCTGAATTTCAGCTAACATTGATGAAATTTACATAGTGGAATTTCCAAAGTTCATGCTTCATCCCTCAAATTGATACACTTAATATGTGGAAAAATCAGTTCTGCTAGTCCACATAAATTAACTATGCAGAGTTCTTACATATCAGCCCTCAAAGTCATCTACCTTTTTTCCTAACAAAGTGAGAGTTAAGTAATCATGAACAAGAACAATCCAAATCTGCATTTATTTTCAACCATGAGGATGCTGAGGAGGAGGATACACTGAAAGGTCCAGTCTTTGAGGGTCTTGTTCTCATTTAAATGCATACATTACCATAGCAGATAATCAAACAGCACAGACATAACAGAAATAACTTGTCCTACTATTTTACTTCCTTTAGGCGTATGGAGGAGTAATTATACCCACTGGACACAATCCTCCTCTCAGATCCAGAGGGAACCTGACAGGCTTGAGAGGTGGGCCAATGCAAAGCTCATGAAGTTCAATAAACCAAGTGCAAGGTCCTGCACCCGGGTCAGGGCAACGCCAAGCACAGATACAGGCTGGGAGGAGAATGGATTGAAAACAGCCCCGAGGAGAAGAAGAAGTTGGGGTTGTTGGTTGATGAGAAGCTCAGCATGAACCGGCAATGTGAGCTTGCAGCCCAGAAAGCCAACTGTGTGTGACCAGCAGGTCGAGGGAGGTGATGCTCCCCCTCTGCTCCGCTCTCCTGAGTCCCCACCTGGAGTGCTGCATCCAGCTCTGGGCCCCCAACTTAAGAAGGACATGGACTTGCTGGAGCTAGTCCAGAGGAGGGTCGTGAAGATGGTCAGAGGGCTGGAGCACCTCCTGTATGAGGACAGGCTGAAAGAGTTGGGGTTGCTTAACCTAGAGAAGAGAAGGCTCCGGGGAGACCTTACAGCAGCCTTCCAGTACCTGAAGGTGACCTACAGGAAAGATGGGGAGGGACTCTGCATCAGGGAGTGCAGCAATAGGACTAGAGGTAACAGTTTTAAGCTGAAAGAGGGTAGATTTAGATTAAATATTAGGAAGAAATATTTTACTGTGAGGGTGCTGAGGCACTGAAACAGGTTGCACAGAGACATTGTGGATGCTCCATCCCTGGAGGTGTTCAAGGCCAGGCTGGATGAGGCTTTGAGCAACCTGTTCTAGCAGAAGGTGTTCCTGTCCCTGGCAAAGGGGTTGGAACTAGATGATCTTAAAGGTCCTTTCCAACCCAAACCATTCTATGATCTACAATGCAGACTTCTGTACCTCAACAGAGCTCAAGAAGAGGTGCTGGGTTGGCAACACCATTATTATAAGATACAAAGCTGACAGGGGTTAACAAAACATAGTGCAGAAAGCTGCTGAAAGACATGTAACAGTAATATGTAGTTACAATATTTGTTGAGGGTTTTGTGCCCACTTTAATAAAATAAATGTTAACCACTTTTTGTGATTGACAGGCAGCAGTGTTTTATATCATCTCTACTGAAAAAGAAGCTCTTTATCAGCATTGTGTTCTCCTTCCACTTGTAGAATAAATATTAACTTCATCTCATGGTTGAGCATGCAGCTATCATGGCTAAGACCTTCATGCGTATTTGAAAGGAAAGTTTATTCTTCAGCTTGTCTGCAAAAGATAAGATTCAAACCATTCTTACAAGAGATAAAATCAGGAACATCTCCATCTGCCACGAGATATAGCAGAGTTACCACCAATGGAAACTGAGACCATAAACAATGCTAACTTCTCTGGATAAAATTTCCATGTGACAAAATATTGTTATTATTAACAATGCTCCTCTGGAAATGTGCACCTGGAATAGATTAAACTGAAGGGAATTAAAATCCTGGCAAGGGTATTGAAGCTCATCAGGCATCTGTGGAGTTACAGTGTCTCTGGTCGATTAATTCACAGAATGCCTGAATAGCCAAGGTCAGAAGGGAGAGATTAGGAAATTGCCTGATCCAACTCTACTGATCAAAACTGGATCAATGAGGACAGGTTACTCAGGACATCGTACAGCGGGGTTTTGAATTATTGGTCTGTGTTAAGCATCTCCTACAGTGAGGAAAGGAAGAGGCCATTTGCTGGCATGAAGGAGCAGTGACCCTCTTGTAGAATAAAAAGTCCAACATGCAAGTTACATACCAAAGGCTTCCTTAGAGGCTTCATATCTTCCAGTGCAACATCCAGGCTCAAAGGTGATACTTAAGATGCAGGAACCACACATAAACACACCCCTACTATATCAATACAGAGGTGCAGATATGGTTATTAAAGGTTGCAGCAGTGCCTGCAGGCCTCCCCTTCCTTTGGTAGTCTTCTTATTTCACATTTTAAATGTCTCCATTCTCAAAGGCAACAATGACAAAAGGTTCCAAGACTTCATTATTTCAAACCCCTGTCTCTTCCTCTGAATGAATATGATGCAGAGGACAGACATTAGTTGGTAAGCGAGCTGCTAGTCACATAAACAGCAGCAAGAGCAGTTTGTTAACACAAAAACCATTAATCTATTTAAGTGTCATTTTGGTACAGGAAGACCAGTTGCCCAAGGCTCTAAGTATCTCTGATAAGAACTAGGGGATCTGTGCAAAAGATAAATGAATACCAGAATGCCATATGAGAGCAGCAGCAAGAGCAGGAACAAAGTTCAAACATGGCCATCATTGCCATGTTTCCCACCCAAAATGAGAATATGATATGAAAACACACAGAATGATCAACAAGGATTTTGCATCTAATCTCTTGCCCGTATCAGTGAACCTGATGGTGCAGTTGTACAGCAGATCTGCACACAAATCCCAATGAAGAATGGGAAAAACAGTATGAGTTTGTTGATGGGG
Source organism: Syrrhaptes paradoxus (assembly GCA_013400615.1). NCBI lineage: Eukaryota > Metazoa > Chordata > Aves > Pterocliformes > Pteroclidae > Syrrhaptes > Syrrhaptes paradoxus. Next base: position 23,940 of record VZTO01025570.1, read on the forward strand.
CTTCCAGTCTTGAGGGGTCATCCTAGGAGGCAAACAAACTGAACTGAGTGCCAGCCAATATTTCCAATGAGGGATAGTGACAAAGTTTCCTTTGAGACTGAGCCACTGACAAAACTGAACATTATGTAATGTACGTTCTTTCAAAACCCTACATTTTAATACATTCAACTGATAAAATGGAAAATGTCTCTTTCTCCATGGATGTAATAGGTTTTTATTCATCAGAGGACAACGTTAGCTTATACTCACCAGAAGCTGTCAACTCCTACTTCTAAATAGAGTTTCACAGTCACCTACAAGGTTCACAGAGCAATATATAGGCTATTTTCTCAACTAGCAAAGTATGATTTGCAGAATGAATGAAAACTGGGAAGAGATTTGGTCACTGCAGCCACATTCTCCAAAGCATTTGAAGAAAGTGCAGAGGAGCAGAGTCCAGAGCTGTACTATGTTAATCTGATTTAAAAGAAAAAAAAGGCTGTCCAGTCTAAGATAGAAGGCAGACTTATTGCTGAGAAGAGATTCTGCATAAAGTAATTACAGCTGTTACTAAGGGATGTCTGGGACAGTGTAATTCTAGCCCTTTCATCAGTTTTAAGGCTCTCAGCACTATATGGAGTTTTGTTCAAAGCCAACAAGAGAATGATTTCTGAGGTGCTGGAGAAATATGTCAGACAGAATATAGGACAATCATTTAAGGACTGAGGGAAACCATAGACAAGCCAGAAAATACCCAGTATTTTTTGTATCAAATACAAATTTCAATACATAACTTCATGAAAAAAAAATACGAACAGTGGCATGAGAAAGGTTCTAAAATCTTGTCACATACGCCAAAACTAAAAAGACAAGTCAAGCGAAGGAACAGAAGATCTGCGAAAATGTGAGCACAAATTTGTTTGCAGCATCTGGAAAAAAAACAGTTCATAGATTTTTAGCCTTATTTCAGTCAGGTAATGGTACCAAACAATTCCATCCTTATACATACCAGCTCTCTTTTTACTAGCCTCGGTGAAACTGCTACAGTGCCTTCTGACATTGGCTCTCGATTAGAAACCATGAATTTATGTAGTTTGAACGGAAGTTTGATTTCAGACAGGTAATGCCAATTTGCATTATTCACAACCAAACAGGAGATATTATGTCAGAGTAATGCTGAAAAAAACACCAGAGAGAGACCCTGGTCCACATATAGCAACAAAGCAGCACCAACAAACCCCTGATTGCTTGTTTTGTAGAAGAGAAAGCTGAAAACCTTTCAGAGTTGTAACCTCTCTTAGGAACAGGTGGCATCTCCCTGAAATCCCAGTAGGAGAAAAGAGATTGTTTTGCTCAAGAAGATCTTGGAAAAATAACAGATGCTGCTTTTGCGGAGTCCAAGTGCAGACCATGGCTCCAGCAGAACGACTGCGCTGCTGTTGGCAATGGCTGGGAAGAGACTCAGAGGCCCTTGAGCAACTCCGTGCTGCTGTCTAAATTAACCCACACGTTAGAAACAGGCACTCAAAATTTTACACTAATTATTAACCACTAGTATTTTTATATTTGCCCAGAAACAGAGGCTCCAGGTTGAATTGCATACAACTAACTGCAATTATGTACAGAGGTAGGACTCAAGTCAAGAAAACCCAAAACTCAGCTGCACATAAAACCTGCCGGTGCACTGTACTGTAATTCTCTGCAATAGCTAGGGTTTTAATTTTTAATACAGTTTTTTTTGGTGGTAATTTTAAATGGAAAATGTGACTGTTTAGCTCTAAAAGGAATAGCTTGATACTTGCAAGTGAACTAATAAACACTGAAGCTTTCTTCAGGACCTGCTCTCTATGTGTTCTTGATCTTCAGGCAGCCAGGGCATCACTGTCTTGGCCTCTACAGTTCAGATCACGGATCTAATATACTGCATCTAAAATTCTGAGAGCACCTTGGACATCTTTCTGAACAGCATATATGAGGATAACTTTAGCTTTAGGATAACTAGCTTTACCCCTGTACACATTACAGCATGGCAACACAGCATTTTATGTCACCATGGTTGGTTACCATGGCCAGATAAAGACTCAAGACTCAACTTTTTAAGAACATAATGGCAATTTTTGGCCTTCACAATAATCAAGAAAAGAACAACTACTATCTGAGAATACTTGGTCCATGCACCAGTTTTTTCAGTACTAAAGATCTGCATTAGGGTAAGTGATAAGGACTAATTTCAAAGCAGCTGGTGTGTTCCATTAAACAGTACAACCATAAATATATAATTTCAATTTATAAATATGCTTAATTTCTCAATAGGCCCACAGTAACACAAATTCTATCATTTCTATTGCATGTTCGTAAAATAAAGGCCAAGTATAGTACTAACTACTAAATTATATATTTTGATTACTTATATAACACAGACCATTACATTTTCTATACAAACTCCTGTAATTTGGAGTAGTGTTTAACTACAGAATATCTTGCAAGAAGGGAGTCAGTCTTGATCTGAAAGCAGCACAGAAAATTCCTCATTTCTCTTGTTAGGTTTTTCAATAGCTAAGCACCCTTCTGAGAAGAATTTGTGCCAGATTGCTCATTTGAATTTCTCTGGCTTTGGCTTGCAGCAGATCTTATTAAAACTCAGTCCAATAGATTAAAGAGACTTTTGTGACTACTGTTCCTCTCCTTGCTTGTTTATACACCACACAAGAAGTCATTTCTCAATTTTCTTGCTGATCTAAAAAAAAAACAGGTTAGGTTTCACAGTATCGAGCACTTTTCCCAGCCTTCAAATACTTTTTGAACCACATCCATCTACTGCACACCTCCTTTAAAAATGCATCTCATAATGCATCTGTATAAATCTCAAAGACGTCACCTCCTGCTGCGAAATCAATTCTCAACTGATAATCTTTAAAAGTGCTATTCTCAATTTTGTGTCTTTAACTAGTCCCTAATGATAACATGCCTTTGGCTGTCCAAGTGTATCTCTTTGACTAAGCCCAAGTTACCAAGCAATAAAGATTACTTTTCATTACTGTCCTTTCTGAAACAAAATTTACCATTTCACCAAGCTTTGTGGTATCCCCAAATTTTATGAGCAATCATTTTTGTGCTTGTTCTTCCCTGCAACTGAAAATTCTAAATAGTATCAGGGCTTACTCCTGATCCTTCACAGGAGCCCACCAGAAGCCTCCCCGCCAGTCATGATTTCTCACTGACAATCAGCATATGGGATCTGCAAATCTCTGCTTCCACTTGCCTGTGCTCAGCCCCTGTGCATGGAGTGGGAGTCACTTAACTCCCTCTTCACACTCCTCCACAAATTGCCCATAACTAGTGTATCACAGTGCAATGCCTGGTTTCTCTTTCTTGCCACAATCCCACCCGGCAGACAGCAGGGTAGCAGATACCTTGTTCCACCAGACAGCTCTGTCCTCCCCATGTAATAAGAAAGAAAACAATCCATCAAGCTACATTACTTGTACTACAAATGCATGCGCAAATGCATGCCTACCTGGAAGGAAGATGCTCCTGTATTGTACCACAGCACAAAGTTCTGCCACCTGAGGGGGTCCCGGACTTGGATAAGGTCTCTGAGAGGATGGGTTCCAGCTCCAGTTCTGAAGCCCTTCTGCTATCGTGCAATCTGATGTGAGAAACCAGTCCTATCTCCCATTATCTGCTCTCGCATGCCATCAAAAGACATCTGAAAGGTCTCGTGATACTTGTAGATCACTGCAGAGGGCCTTCCAAAACACTGTTGGTTATTTTTCTAATCAAGATAGCAATATAATTTAATATTAACACACCTGACACTTTCTTTATCTTCTCTTTGAACCTTCCTAGCCAAACTCGGTCTACTATGATGAAGCAGAATGTGTGCTATATTGAGGTGATTAAAAAAAGCAGCCCACGGAACTGTACAGCTGTATCTACAATATTTTTATATAAATTAAATATTAATAGGAATAAGGATGAGAATATTTTTCAGGATCACAGTGCTCTAATAATCTTACATACTTTATATGCCACTGACTTTTTTTTGCTTAAAGATAATGTTTATTAGTCCCACTTCTAGACTGTGCTCCATCAAGGTTAATTCTGCACTGTCTTTATAACAGTTCTGCTACATTTTATTAGTTTATACATATGAAAGTAGGTATTTTATCCAGAAATATGAAACAGAACCATTACGCTGTCTAGTTAAGGCTAGTTATTGCTTGAGAATGGCAGGGATACAAAAGAGCTAAATAGGATTTTAATAATGAAGTTTTTATTGGGAAAAAAACAACCCAAAGCAGAATGTGACTCTTATTTAATCTAGAAAAACTATGAAAATGAGAATTTCATCTTGAATGTGCATCATGCAGGAATGCTATATGGAATCTACTAAACTCTCCAAGTTGTCCCTAAAGCCCTGGGGTTTTGTTTACCATAAAAATAAATAAATAACTAGCAAAGGTTTGCAGCAGGCAAGAGAAATGAATTATGCTCAGGAAACGAGTTAATTAGGTTAAGACATGATAACAAGAAAACAGATTTTTCCATGACCCGTCTAATATTCCTTACGAACATGTGCATACACTTTTGCAGCAAGTCCAACTCCCTCCCTCCACTATCTCCCAGCCTTTCGCTGCCCCCAGCCCCTACAGCCCCCATTTCTCTGCCATTTCCTCCAGCAGCCAGGCACCAGGCACAGTGTGGGAGCAGCCAGCAGCAGGTGCCCGCTGGCCACCTGAGTCACAGCAGGCAGAGAGGGACCTGCTCACGCTGCGGGTTTCAGCCTTCGCTCTGTGGGAACACCCATGAGGTCTCTTTTCTGCCCCAATGGTGTTTTTCCTAAAGCTTTGTAGGACTTAGTGAATACAAACTCTTCTTAACTGGCATCTTTGAACTATCTCGTTTCATAAAAAAGAAGCATCACTGATGTGAGCTTCAAATAATGCAAATGACGTAAGAATCCACATATATTTTCCGTGTACTGCTTTACTTCTTGTTTAAACAGAGACAGGTAAATGTGGGAAAAGCAGTGGGAGAGGACAGGGATGCCCTGCTCTCACAGACCTACTTTTTCTTTATTAGATTAAGTTCATAATAAGTACAAAAAGTACCTGATGCCTTTCTTTTTTCCGCATGCCTCTTTTAGCCAAAACTAGGTACCTCCCTCTCCTTGGAGTCTTTATTACAAGAAAATGAAGCTGATGACAGTGAAGTGACAGTAATGCAGGAAGACCGTTTTAAAGTCCTTATGGTTTCTGCACTGCTGCTGGCTCTGATATTCAAAGCAGCATCATGGAGCTTTTGCATGAACACAAATTTAAGAGAAGAGGCGGAACAGGGAGCTACAGCTGCAAGAGCATCAGAGAGGCATGGAGCTCCAGCAGCCTGCAGCAAAACAGATACGGCTGTGAGCCCTCCTCTGCCAAGCACTGGCAAATTTTGGAACCTTCTTGAGTTAATTTTCCTTGCAGAAGAGAAACTGGCAGTGCAAAACAAGGATCTTCTCAGCTCAGGATGTTTATTTTCGAAAGGCCAGCTGCCCTTCTTGCTGAAGCCAGAATGATAACAAGCAGTGCTCAGGCAACAATCTTCAGCCAAGGCTTCAGACCACGCATCTCTGCCCTCTCCAGAAAAATGTTTTCACATCTTTGTCTCTCTCTCCAGGGATCTGCACAGACTTGTCTGCCAAATACAGCACTTACTGCTTCTCTGCAGGAATGACTGGCTGCAGCTTCATGTCTGACCACATACTCGTTCCCTTCTCCTGCTTAAGACAACACAGTCAGAGACCAGAGAAACTGTGCACTGAACCTCCTTCCATAAGGTTGCATGGAAGATACAGAAACATCGTGCCATAGACCTTCGTTTGGATTATCAGGAATCAAAGCTAATAAGAAAACTTGGGATTATACCTGTGTTACGTAACTGCACAAAACTAACATGAGATTTTATCTGTTTTAATTCAAGAGGATTACTACAAAAAACACCTCACCCAAGAGAGGCGCACTTTGATGTCTACGAGTCTTGGGGTCAAATCTAACCGCAGTTGCAGCTTGACTGCTTTCAAGAGGAGAAAAGGGAAAATCACTCATTTGTGGACTGTTCCATAAATCCCTTGGAAGGAGAGGCAGAGAAGTTCTCCTTTTAGGATCTGGGGGAGATTTATAGCAAGTTTCAGCACAAAGCAGCATGGAATATATCCTATAACATAGACCTATAGCGTTTGCAGCAAGTTTGTCTCAGGTTGATTGGTCTTTAGAGGGGAGTTCACAGTGACAGGTCACTTGGCTTCCTTGAAGCTGACGCTGTGATTTATTTCATGGGAATATAATAAAGAGGAATAGCTGCCCCCTGAGCATTTACAGTAAAATCACAGGAACTGAAATTACAACATGAACAGAGCTGCATAACTATAATAAAGATCAAACTTCTCAGGTGCTACTACCAGGCATGAGAGAGACAAATAATCAGAATGGTTATGGTAAGCCCCTAAAGTGTAACCAGCTCTACAGCTTGACTAAACCACCCCTCTTCCTGCCTTGCAAACAGACTCAAACACTTAATCCTGCCAGTCAAGTTAAAGCAGTAAAAACCCAACCGATTCCACAAGGCAGTATCAGACCAGAGCTCAGGACACCAAATTTCTGCAACAGCAACGTCTGCCTCCAAAGCAATTTTTCCTCCTTTTGTTTCACATGGGATAACAATCATTACAGACCACATTCAGTGGCAAAATCCAACAGTGTATGCATCTGCCTGAAACCACTTCACACTTGCCTTCCATAAGAAAAAAGCAAATAGTTGGGACAGAAATTAAATCTCCCACTTTTCTGTAGCGTTAAACCAAAATGACCACAGGGGCCTGACTCATTTCCAGAACAAAGGGTATCTCACCACTCCAGCTGATGCTCATCTCACCTTCCTTGCCCACCTAAGCTAAGGTTGTTCAGTAACCACTGCTCCAAGACAAAACTGCTCTCAGTGGTGCTTCACAGCTAGTGTCCCTTTCCATGGAAACACTGGGTGGTGGCGTATTGGCACTATGGGACGATGATCTGTTGGTGCTATGAACAGTGAAATATTGGCCTAAGGACCACACTGCTGTACAGGCTCCAGCTGCTGAGGTACCTTCTGTACCTTTCTGCACCCCATTCCCACCAGTCACTCCTAGATAGGATCATCTGTGTATTCTTTCCTTCCCCAAGCCACAAGAGGAGGTTACACCATGTCCTCCTCTTTCACGTTCTCACCATCAATGCCCACCTCCACCCAAGTGCTTCAAGAAGCAAACTGACATCTTCTTTGGTTTCTCTGCTAGCATGAGTCTCCTTTTTTGCAAGATTCTGAACCACGACACACGACACACTGCCCTGCACACTACCCTCACTGCTCTTCTCCTTTCTTATCACCTTTATCACCTTCCTGTAGAAGGGGCCACTACTTGCTCCAACTGTACCAGATGGCAATGATTAGTAGCATATAATATGAGCAGGAATAGTGAGGGAAAAAAACTCAGTGGTTTTAAAAATTACAAACAGCATTTGTTTATGGTAATATTTCCATCTAGGTACCCATACAGATTGCATACACTCCCACAGAGACGGAAATTAATAACATGTGAAATACCTGTGCAGCTTCAGCGTCACAGTTCCATAAACAGTAGCAAAGCCCAGAAGACGAACCCATCTTAGGAGAACACAGCGAAATACACTTGGCTCAAAATACAAAATGACAACCTATAGAACAGAAAGATAGAGAGAGCTTCAGTACTGCTTTAATGCAAAAGTAGTTCTTCATTCAAATGGAAAATAGTTGCAAACCAGGACAGCAGACATATCTCAGCTCGTACTGCTGTATATTTAGATTCTCTAGTAAAGTGATGGAGTGATCAGATCAACCAGCTGGCACAGTTCTAGGCACCAACTCCTTTTGAAGGGAGCTGGCAAAAGTCCTGTGACAGACTGTGAAGTGACAACACTTTTAAAAGCAATTCCACTGACTTTTCTTAACTGAGTGAAAACATGCACCCAGAGAAGAGGAGAGAACAGACAAGGACATTTTCCTTGAGCTATTCCAGTGATACACAGCTGGCCTAATTCTGGTTTGATGGACTGTATTTACTAGGTTACATTTCAAAGGCACTCCTTCTAATAAACCCAGCAAAATGATAACTGCTTATTTTTGTCTCTTGACTATTCCATCACACTAAAAATGATTCCACTAGCCTCCCTCTGCCCAAAACCCAAAGTCTCAATGTCATATTTGACTCTTTCTTATTCTTCCCCATGTATTTTCCCTAAGCGATACCAAATCTCCCTACGCATCACTACCTTCTTATCAAAAATATTGTTCACTTACGTATTTCTCTAATCGCAACAGAAAGGTCCTACTGGCCTTTTGCTCTATCTACCAAGTCCCATCCATGAGGACAACACTCAATAAACAGTAACGTAAAGCTACTTCTGCAGGTATAGGGTGTATAAAAGCATCATTATCAAGTAAAATGCCACCCTTATCTAAAGCAGGGCTGCTCAAATGGTGGACTCAGTCATGATCTGAACCAGGAGCACATTTATTCTGGTTCTAACAGACGTTGTTCCTGGTGCCCCAGGGATTCGGCTGTACACTGCCCTGACCCTACCTGCAGACCTTGCTTGGTCCAGAAAACCAACACATCCCACCTGTCTGACCAGAACCTGCTAAAACAACCCAATGCACTGTAGTATAAATTAGCTGGGTAATCCTGGTCTAGAGAAAGCAAGCACTGAAACATTTCAGGCCATCTGCCACAGCTTCATTTAGAGTCAGTACATTTTTGGCAGTAGAGCTAGTATTGTGCCTACCGTCTGCCACATGATATTATTTTCCTAACTAAATGCTTTTCTATGTGAGAATTCAAGCCCAGGACATTGGCCAAAAGCCCAGGAGTATGTTCTTTGGGTGACACAGACATATTTAGGAAAGTGGGGGCAAAAATGGCAGATGTGCGCTGAGAGGGATTGAAGAAGCCGCTGTGGTTCGCTGGCATATTTTTTTACAGCAGAACCAAGCTATTTCTTTAAAAAATATGATTTATTGAATCAAACTATGGTGCTAAATTCAATCTGATTTTTTCACTGTTATTGGGCTGACATGTTTCAAGGTAGGTATTTTCTGGAAATCTGCCACATTCTGTATGTAGGGAAGGGAACACAAACGGAAGGTCCACTTCTCCTTGGACAATCAGCTGGAAAACCAAAATGCATCCACGCAAGTATGAACACGCTTGTGTAAACAGCATATCTAGCAAGAAGTTTCTCAGAAAGACCTGAATGATGGCACTGACCTCTTATCCTAATACACAGTTGTACATATTAAGACAGTTCCAGAACTAGAGCAAAGTCTGCAGCAGCAACCTGCCTCCTGAGGTTTGCCGGGGGTAGAAAATACCCTGTTTCATCTTTGATTCCTCCAAACTAGAAAGACAATGCCAAAGAAGACTGGCATGCAGAGGCTCTGAACATTTCAAAGCTGATTTGAAAGCAGAATTTTTCAAATAATTGAAATGGGAAGATCTGAAAACTTTCCAGGCACTGAATTTTCTTAACAAGGGCAACAGCTCTCTTTGCCATGAAATCTGACACAGCAATTTTATCTGCAGTTGCTTGTTGAAATATTAGCTGATTGTGTCTAGAAAACCTCATTGATTTGCACTGAACCATTTGTATGAGCAGCTGAGGTATTTGGCTAGCCATCAACCAGGAAAACACCCCTTCCAATGCAACATGGGGTGAGCTGGCATGTGGCAGCTCACCGTGAAGGCTGCAGAGGCAAGGCTCTGTCAGTGAAAACTGTTCTCATTTCCCTGTTTGAATGGAGACACGTTAGAACTACTCCTTTGCCCACTGGTCAAGTACGTTGCAGAAGCTGTCAAAGACTTGACCCAAGTTTGATACCTTTTTGAAGAAAATCTCTTCTCGTGTTTATGTGATGGAGGACAGTTGCAATGGCCTCCCAAGGGACAACACCCATTTCTTCTGTAACTTGCATGTGGTCTGGCATGGACCAAGGCTTTGAACAGTGTCCTGGCTTCAGTTGAGACCAAGAAGTGCTATATTTATGTTTTGCTTGCTTGTTTGGCTTTCCAGCAGGTTGTTCTAAGAATGTGTCCTTCCCACCAGGGCTCACCGGGATGTTCAGATGACTGCCCTCACCAGGCATTTGTCAGCATTAAGTCTTTTATAATGACAGTGAATTTTAGGGGCACGATTCTTATAATGGATTCGAGCCAAGGGGCCAGAGAAACATTGCCCTAGAAGCTCAGTACACTGAAAGCCATGCTCAAGTTTTTCATCTTAGTGGAATCACATTCTTGCAAAGAATATATATTTGGCACAAAGTATGGCTGCTGCACTCCATCCCTCACTCTCCCTAGCTAAAAAACAAAAAAAGAAACATAACACAGAGAGTCTTGGTTTTGTTTCACATCGGCCTCTCCTAAACAAGAACCCCCATTCCCTCCTGTTCTTCCCAGATATCACCCTTCCTCAAAGTGACAAACAAAATGTGCAGCAGGAGGTTGCTGAGCTCTGAGCTAGGAGCACAGGATGAGCACAGGATTCACTCACATACCCAGGCTGCTCTGAAGAGAACAAGGGAATCCCTCTGCAGTTCTAAAAGACTACTCTGCCCACCAAAAATCTGATAAGAATTCATCTTCCCTTTTTGCTTTTATAATGCATTAGACCATGACAGCAGCATAAAACTCATTAAAAATGCTGAGAGGTTTTGCTGATGGTTGTCACAAAACCTATTTTACTGTACACAAGGAAATGTGATATCCTCTGTTTCACCAGCTCCTGAAATCCATTTAAATACTAGACATCAGTTTCTGTTCCTTAAACAACAAAGATCTGGGGAAAAAGTATTTGGAAACCAGAAGAAAAGTCAGACAAGGCCTTTTTATGTACCAGTTACTGCAGCTGTGCGTGAGACTTCATAAACCGTGTCTCACCTTTGTCATTTGGACAAATACATTTAGATGTTTGCTTTTAACCTCAATGTGTTTTAATCTATTAACCTTTGCCAAAACATTGTCCCAGTAGTCACACCACCACTTGTGGAGTCAGAGATGAAAAGACTTTTTAAGGTCACCAACTAACTGTCAAGTGTGTTTAGAGCTGGAGAATCAGGAACATGGAAGAGAGACTTTGCCTGCTGACACAGCAGCCGGGCAGCTCAGTTATTCAGCTGACGTGACGAACAGACACACGCTCTCTAAAGACAACGGCTACAGTACATACAGGCACCTTGCCCACTACTGCAATTTTTTATCAGCACAGTAGGACAGTAGAAGTGCAAAGAGAACTAACACTGAACAATTTAAAAGCATAATAGATGTTGTCCTCACAAAAAAATAGCAAATAATGAGTTTTATAGACTCAGTGCCATTGCTTCTTAAGAGATATACAGCATTCATAAAGATTCTTTAAAAGAAAAAAAAAACTTTATCAGAGCTCTATAATGTTAATAGTGAGAAATATTCTATGCAACATGAAATATCATTTTGTTTTTCAGATTTTTTACTGTGCACATTATAAAATGATTAATTTTGCCCTTCACCTTGGGCATCAGATCCAGATGAAAATATTTTAATTAATACTGCACAGTCCCCCAAGGTGCATTGACTGGGATTCAGTTTGCCTAAATCAGGTATATGATTTTTACCTACGTTGTAGGGGTCTAGTAAATCAGCCCTACCAATGCAAGTTCCATAGACAAACCATGGGTAAAGGCAGGCACCTCGAAGAAGTTCAGGTCTTCAGCTGCTTGGGCAGAATCTTGGCCTAAAGGTTTCAAATACGCATCTCCACTGACTAGAAAGGTACTTCAGCATTCATTTTAGGGAAATTGCTTCATTATATGTCACTCACTAATCTGCATTAGGAGGACTAAGCCGAATACTCTGTAGCCAGCTCTATTTTGTAATGCATTGACAAATTGCCTTTTACTTGGATTCTTAAACCATTAAAACAACATGAATAGTTCAAAAACTCAGTTTCCTTTCCAATCATCAAATTCCTGTACTCCATGTTGAGAAGCAATGGGCAATGCTATAATGTCTCATAAGACCAGAAGTCAAAGAACAAATATTTAAAAATATACATGGAATTGTCAGTGCTACAAATCCTAAACCTAAACATGAAAAATTTTGAGCAAGACCTTAACTCAAAAAACCCCAGACTTTTGAACTCCTCCTATTTTTGCCATCAGCTGTAGAATCATAGAACATATTGGGTTTGTGTGGAAAGGTTTTGGTAGCTGGTGGGGCTATAAGGAGTAGCTTCTATGAGAAGCTGCTAGAAGCTTCCTCTGTGTCCTACACAGCCAAAGCCAGCTGGCTCCAAGATGAACCCGCCATGGACCTTGGTGAGGCAGCTGTGCCCCTGCAGCCATGGAGGGTAACGATGGAGCAGAGATACACCTGCAGCCCACTGAGGGGCCCACACCGGAGCAGGTGGTTGCCTGAAGGAGGCTGTGACCCCATGGGAAGCCCATGCTAGAGCAGGCTCCTGGCAGGACCTGTGGAAAGAGGAGCCCAGGCTGGAGCAGGTTTGCTGGCAGGATCTGGGACCTGGTGGGAGACCCACGCTGGAGCAGTCTGTGCCTGAAGGACTACACCCCATGGAAGGGACCCAGGCCAGAGCTGCTTGTGAAGAATGCCAGCCCATGGGAAGGACTCATGGAGAACTGTTTCCCATGGGAGGGAGCCCAGTCTGGAGCAGGGGAAGAGTGTGAGGAGTCCTCCCCTGAGGAGTAAGGAGCAGGAGAGACAACGTGTGATGAACTCACCCCAACCCTCATTCCCCATCCCCCTGCACCACTGTAGGGGAGGAGGTAGAGAAATGGGGAGTGAAGCTGAACCCAGGAAGAACGGAGGGCTGGGGGAGAAGGTGTTTTAAGATTTAGTTTTACTCTACTCTGATCTGACTGTTAGATAAGTTAAACTGATTTCCCCGAGTCAAGTCTGTTTTGCCCATGACAGTAATTGGTGAGTGATCTCTCCCTGTCCTTATCTCGACCTACGAGCCTTTCTTTATATGTTCTCACCCCTGTCCAGCTTAGAAATGGGAGTGAGAGAAAAGCTTTGGTAGTCACCTGGCATCCAGACAGGGTCAATCCACCACAGGGACCTTAAAGATCATCTAGTTCCTAGTGCCATGGGCAGGGATGTAATCCATCTTAGATACATGGAAATGAGATGCAGAGCTTAGAATCTGAGCATCAGCATCATCTGGTTATGGATCCAAGGTGAAAGTCACCTACTTTAGATAAAAGCAATGCAAAAGTATTATTTTTTTTCTCATTTTCAAATAACTAAATATCTCTTTAAAATTGTGCCCAGTTAACCCAAAAAACTTTACAGGCAATCTACCTACTTTTAAAATTAACTTCAGAATTTGATGCAACTACCATGCAGAGTTCAATGCAGGACATGATGCAGCCAATCTAAGATAATGCCTTTTGGGCTCATTCCATTAACAAGCATCTAGGAGATACTGTGAAGAGATCCATCCGATTTGTTCCGCTGCCCAACACCATCTGCCCTTGACCGACTGCAATAGCTGTCTTGGGCTGTCTCAAGGCAATTGTGCTACAGAATAAGCCATCAGACACTTCCTCTCGGTATCCTGCTGTGCTTTGAGATGGGCAGTCTTCTTTCTTCTGCCATATTTCAGTAGTTTCTTTCCACACATAAAACATCCTCCAGGGTAACAAGTCACCTATTAATGCTTCAGTACTAACACCGAGAAGGGATTTCCCGCAAGAGTGATGCTGTTTGAGATGTTAGATCAGCTTGCCATCCAAACTCACAACAATCTGGCACTGTGCTTTCTAGAAAAGGGACCAATCCACTTGTATGTGGGCACACTGCCACCTTAACAGATGGGCATGAATGAAGGCATTCATGAGCCTGTGTACACTGCGGGCACCACATACCACTGTTCGAAACATGATTCACAGCTCCGAGCACCTGCTTAAATACCAGTGAATGCACAACTCACGTTCTGCATTCATCCTGTACTACCAACAAATATTTCCGGTGCAACTAACAAAACATTTCAGAGGTATGATAACAGCTTGTCCTGGTTTATAAAGCCACAAGGACAGTTTTTGCTAAACACCTGGTGGGCTGAGGCAGGGACAGGGAGGGTTTCACTCACCACTTAGGGTCATGGGCAAGAAACCGACACGACTTGGGAAGAACAAGAAAACAATTGAATTTATTAACTATTTACAAGAAGCAAGATACTAAGAGAGAGAAAACCACATGTTAGAAAAGGCACTTCTCCCCTACCCTTCCCTTCTTCCCAAAGCCCAAAGGCTTTGTTCTGTACCTTCTCCCCCCCGGCGGCACAGGGGGCAGGGAATGGGGGATGCAGTCAGTCCGCTGCTCCTTCCTCCTCAGGGGAGGGCTCCTCACAGTCCCGGCTGCAATGTGGGATCCCTTCTCACGGGAGAGTCCTTCTCAAAAACTGCTCCAGCGTGAGCCCTTTTCCACGCAGGGCCACAGTCCCCCAACAGCTGCTCAGCTCCAGCATGGGCTTCTAGTTCCAACGTGGGGTCCTCCACAGCTGCATCTTCGCATGGGCGAGTCTGCACCACGCTGCAGGGGAAATGATGGAAACGCTCTCTCTCCTTCGCTGACCGGAGTGTCGTGTGGTCCTTTCGTCTCAAAATCTTGCTTCTCTCTCCGCTGCAGGTCTTCATCGGCTCCTGGGAAGTAAAAAACTGACTCTCGGGCGAGCCGTGGCAGAGGCTTGGGCTATGGCAGATCGGTTTGCAGAAGCCGAGCAGGCGGCTGGATGGAGGGACAGGCCTGCATGAGCCGGGCCCTGCCTGGGGCTGTGCCCCCCCCATTGTTCCGTGCCCCCTCTTCAATATGTCATTCGCAGAGGCGCCGAGTGGCTCAGCCCTGGCCTGGGGTGGGTCCAGCCTGAAGCTGGGGAAACTTCCAGCAGTTTCTTACAGGGGCTAGATCGGTGGTACTCCTTCCCCCACCTCCTCTCCCGGTTACCAAACACTTGGAGTCGGGGGGGTGGGGGTGAACCCTCAGCAGTCACTTACAGGAGCCATTACTGTGGCCCCTCCCTGCTACCAGACAAACCCTCCACACAAAACCATAACACAGCTGAATATATACTCAGGCTAATTACATAAGAACACTTCCTTCTAGTTTCATCCTATTTTTTTTTAAACCATGGGTGCCTTTTAAGCCATAACATTTTATCCTAATAGGCCTATGGCCACACAATAGATCAAACCCTGTTATCCTTGCAAATCTCCCAATTTTAAAGCAAAGCTGTGCTGGATCATTAGCTCAATGCCTCTATAAAGCACACAGTTGCTGCAGGAAATCACAGTAAGCACTCAGTAGGTTTCATTCTTGCCTCTGAATTGGAACTGATTCAACTCCCCAGTACATAGCGTTGGAGGCACTCTGCTGCTGGGGCAATGCATGTAAGATGTATGTCAAAGTCAAAATACTGATGGCCATTTAAGATCTTCTGGGTTTCTTCATAAAAGAAGACAAGTTCTTCCTAGTTGCCCACACAAAGTCCAGATTGAAATCCTGCCTACTGAAATCCTCTTTTCCCTCCCACTGTACTTTCAACTGTGTATAGGTTTTCTCCATCACCTGTCTTAAAACAGATATTTAACCTCTGGCTGTGTTTCAGCAAGGACATGTCTTGCCTCTAAAGTCTTTTTGAAGTCCACGATGCCGTACAAGTGCATAACCACCAGCACTGGTGAAAAAGAAAAGGACAGACTTCTAGAAACTGATTCATCAGAACGCTTTGCTGTCACCAAGTTTTATTATACTTGAGATTCATCCCCATCAGGCAATAGCGACAGATACCTAAAGCTCTTTATGGAACATACATTTTACAGTGGAATTCATTCAGCCTCCTGAGAGATTTATCTGATGATTAAGCAAACAGAACTTTCAAGACCATTCTGGTTTGACGTAAGGCTGCATACTTAGAAAGCCTTTTTATTGATACATCTTCAATTATTTTGCCTCTTTTCCTGTTCATGAGGCAGATATCAGCTAATGCTTGACAAGGCATTTCTGAATAGGTTATTTTGCAGAAAATAAATGTCCATCTGACTTCCGAGATGCCGTCATGTCTCTCCTCCACTTGAAGAGGAAGTGATATGTCACAGATCCTACCAGCTCTGGAAATACTTCTTTTCAAGTGACCTGAGCACATGGCCTTAAAATGCATGTGTGACATGTGACTTAGGTAGATGACAACAGCCAAATGAATGTCCTGGTTTAAACCCACTTTGTGTGTGGAAAAAAAACAGAAAATTTTCTTACCGGATGCAGTACTATCATCTTTTCTTAACAAAGATGTGGTGACTTAGGAAGCAGAAAGAGAAACATTTTAAGGAGCTGAAACATCTCTAATGAAAAAGAGAGACATCTGTTCAGTCCAGTCATTTGCCAAATACTCGATGCATTTTAACAACAGGGTTAGGAATATGCCAGTTTCATTTTATGAATAAAGAAGTGCACAGTGCACTACAATGTTTTATTAAAAACAAGGAAAATCTAACAATTCATTTTAAGACCATGTCTGTGTTTTTAAGAAAAAGGAACCTTTTAAAAACCTAATGGCGAAGCAGTCTATATTCAAATAAATCTTGCAAGAGCTGCAGCTAAATAAAGACATAATAGACTAAATTATTCAGAGCAACCTGCCAACTATACTTACTGCAAGACAGAGGTCATAGAACAGACTCAGAGAGACTTTTGCATTTCATTACAATATGGATGAAATCCCTACAAATGTAAAATCCAGAGAGGGGTTTTTACATGGGTATTTTCAAATAGTGACTTCTAACTGGGAAAAAGAAAATCTGCAGCTATTTAGAGTTCAAAAAATACCTTATCCTCTGGTCTTAATCTAACAAAGCCAGTGAAGTATTTAACACCAAGTTTGTGGGAAAAAAAACTACCTGATGCTTTAGGTTCTTCAGGAATACCTCCTTCCTGCTTGCATGCTTTCTCTGAACTACACGTTAGGCAGGTTCATGAGCCAAGATAGGAGTTTTATTAACCATTTAAGATGGTTTGCTGGAAAAGATAATATGGACAGACCAGGTCTTTGAAATATACTCTTAAATCACAGCAAAGAATAGGGAACAGGACTGGCAGTTACCCTCTGCAGGAAAGTTTTTGTTGGTATTTATTTTGGCAACCAGTAATTTAGAAAACCTCTCTTGACAAAATACCAGCCAGACATCTCAGTCCAGCCAGTGCTGATTAGTTTACTGCACACATCACTGCTGGAACTATCGACTTTTCATTTCCAGCTTATGTACCTGTAGCAACAACAGCAGTTGGGGACAAGCCAAAGGCCGCAGTGTGACAAACCTCCAGAGGAAGTGGTGGGAACACTCCATCTCTTCATGTTCCCAGATCAAGAACAGATGTCCGTCTGGGAAATTGAAGCTCTCAGCTTCAGTAGAGAGGTAATTGGGTGAATTATGAAAATGAGTGACATACTCTGATGATATGATCTATGATCCCACTGGTCTTAAATCTACATTAACCATACTAAGCAAATTATATCATTAACATAATTCATTAGTTATGGGCAACTAACAAGGTCCAGAAGAAACTAGCCACAGCTGAAAACTGAAAATTCACTCCATAGTACCTACTATACAAATAGGAAACAAACACTATTTCTCTTCCTACTGACATTCTTATAGTTTTCACATCACAGATATGAACATTTTTGCCTTCCAAGAAAACTGTGGACAGTTTGCTTGGCTAAGAGGGCCAGAGTACTCATGCGCTTTGGTTCTAGTCAAAAGGAAAAAAAATTGGTTTATATAAATCCAGGCAAGGAAAATATTTATGCAGTGTTGAGCAGATATTGACAAATTACTATGACTGAGAAATTAAAACAAATTTAGCAAAATAAGTGTCTATATTCAAAACAATCAGGCTCTTCAGAGATTTTCTCTCAGTCACATATGATCTCGAGGTGATTCTTAAGGAACAGCATTAATCACAATGTTCAAAGTTAAAACAGATTTTAAAAAATCCTGTACCGTGAATTACCACTCCAAGGCTTACTCACAGTTCTCAGCACTCTCTCCTTCTCAAATGAGAAAGTCTTTCCTACAGTTGACAGGCAGGTAGTAACCTGGCAAACCCTGTAAAGCTTACCAGATCCTTCAGCTCTGAAATGCTATAGAGGAGAACAAGCTGGAAAAGGCTTCAGAACTGTTTAGCCTAATTTAATATTTATTACTGTTTTAATCTGAGGATCTCAAAGGAAAAAAAAAGAACTTTAGGAGAATCCAGTTGAGGAAAGATATAGGGCTAGAACACAGGGTATGTTTTGTGAATTTTAAGATAACCATCAGGGGATGCAGAAGCACAGAAATCAAATGGCAATGAAGGTAACACAGATATTAGCCAGTGAAGGGTTACATTCTGAATAGACAGGTGTCAGTTCCATTACAGAAGAAAAATGCAAAAGTCTTAAAATTAAAAGCAATTATTTCAGATTAGCCATATTGAATACAAGCAATCTCGAGCAATCCATCAGCAGCATAGCTGGATGAACTCAGAGAAGCCTGAGAGGAATTCTTCTTTATAGACCTCAGGAGGAATATTTCTTTAATAGCACAAGAACAACATACTCAGCTCTGAAAGAGCAGTCTTCAAAAGCTTCAACATGTGTAGGTGGCAACCAACTAAACAGAACAACAAATCAGAACAGAAATCTGCGTGGAAGTGGAAAGGAGGAGGGATGAGTCTTGGAGCAGACCTTCAGGAAACCGATTGTGTACTCAAAAAACTTCAGAGTCTGGGGAGGTCATTGAGCAGCTGGTGAGGAGTCTGAAGTACAACGGTTCAGGAAAGAGAGGAGTCAGATGGAAAGGGGAGTTGCAAAATGTGAAATCATTGACGGAGGGAAACTCAGGGTGATAAATTCTCCTCTGAAAAACAAATTTTCATGACACCTCAATCATTTTTATCGCTGCTCATCACCTGAAAAATCAGCAACAGTAAAATCCCTAAGGGATAACAGGCACAACTCATCTTCCAAATACCACATTTCCTAATCTTTGCATACATCCTGGTTTTCCATAAAACTGCATTGGCAAATGCACAAGTAAACATATTGATGATTTCTAACTGTCTGATGTGGTACATTTCTTTTTCAAAAAGAAACATAAACCACAAAAACATTTGATACACATGATATAAAGTCTTTTCAGGTCCTAAAGATTTGAACTCAAACACCTAGAACAGTATTAGGACTTGCAGCTTGTTTTGCTGAACTACATTTTCTCTGTATCTTAGGGTTTGGGTTTTTGTGATTAAAATTGACTTTTATTTCAAAGATGTAAAATAACTGTAGAGAAATAAATTGTGGATAAGAAAAAGAAATCAGAGGAGCCAATTTCTTATTATTTTTGAAAATTTAGTGGGATTAGACAAAACAACACTTGTCCTCAGTGTAACAATTAGCAGGTTTCTGAGAAAAGCGCTTGCCAGTTAATGCTTTAACCTGGAAAACAAACAAGTACGAGCTATGTTTTTATATTTTTTCAGTGACAGCAGTTGAGGTCCATATGCCACTCACTGCTCATACCTAAAAATAAGTTCAGCATTCATTGGAGCCAGTATTAGAAGCCAGGTCCCTCTCTTTTAACCAACAGGTACCCTAACCAACAGGTAAAATACCTTCNCGCTGCTCATCACCTGAAAAATCAGCAACAGTAAAATCCCTAAGGGATAACAGGCACAACTCATCTTCCAAATACCACATTTCCTAATCTTTGCATACATCCTGGTTTTCCATAAAACTGCATTGGCAAATGCACAAGTAAACATATTGATGATTTCTAACTGTCTGATGTGGTACATTTCTTTTTCAAAAAGAAACATAAACCACAAAAACATTTGATACACATGATATAAAGTCTTTTCAGGTCCTAAAGATTTGAACTCAAACACCTAGAACAGTATTAGGACTTGCAGCTTGTTTTGCTGAACTACATTTTCTCTGTATCTTAGGGTTTGGGTTTTTGTGATTAAAATTGACTTTTATTTCAAAGATGTAAAATAACTGTAGAGAAATAAATTGTGGATAAGAAAAAGAAATCAGAGGAGCCAATTTCTTATTATTTTTGAAAATTTAGTGGGATTAGACAAAACAACACTTGTCCTCAGTGTAACAATTAGCAGGTTTCTGAGAAAAGCGCTTGCCAGTTAATGCTTTAACCTGGAAAACAAACAAGTACGAGCTATGTTTTTATATTTTTTCAGTGACAGCAGTTGAGGTCCATATGCCACTCACTGCTCATACCTAAAAATAAGTTCAGCATTCATTGGAGCCAGTATTAGAAGCCAGGTCCCTCTCTTTTAACCAACAGGTACCCTAACCAACAGGTAAAATACCTTCCCTACTACACTGTAGAGTTAGATTAATATTTGTGCTTGTACCCATTTACTACTGCTTAACAAAGCAATGTGAAATGGAACAACAGCAGCACAAGAGGCTGNTAGCAGGTTTCTGAGAAAAGTGCTTGACAGTTAATGCTTTGACCTGGAAAACAAACAAGTACAAGCTATGTTTTTTCAGTGACAGCAGTTGAGGTCCATATGCCACTCACTGCTCACACTTAAAAATAAGTTCAGCATTCATTAGAGACAGTATTAGAAGCCAGGTCCCTCCCTTCTAACCAACAGGTAAAATACCTTCCCTACTACACTGTAGAGTTAGATTAATATTTGTGCTTGTACCCATTTACTACTGCTTAACAAAGCAATGTGAAATGGAACAACAGCAGCACAAGAGGCTTCTCATGCTACAGCATCCTAGAGCCAAAGCACTAAAACCTTCTTCAAGATGGTACAAGTTTGTATCTTCTGAGCCAGAGGGGGGAACTGAACCTGAGCATCACATCCAGAATGAAAACGTTAACAACTGGGATACTGGATAAAAAAACCTATCTATAGTCTGGTTTTGGTTTTTTTTTCCACCTATACTTGGTAAGAAAGTAAGGCTTGCATGGTGCAAGGGTTCAAACCTGCAGCCACGTGTGAAGGATGGCATTTTCCACACGGAAAAACTAGTCAGATCACAAATCCCTCTCTCTTCAGCACGTCCAACTGATTCAGCCAGCCAAAGTAGGCATGCTGGCTTCCGTGCCCTTGACTGTGAGTACGGAGCCCTCTAAAGTAGAGTACCTTACTTGACCTCAAGGCACCAAAATGAAGCCCTGCAATCTGGAGCTGCAATGTCTAACCCCATGGTAAATTGAGCCGTTAAACACTTGACATTATAAAAAAAATGAACCTATGTTAGGAAACTTGTTTCGTTAATGGCCTAACCACCTTTGGTCTCCTCCTTTCAGAGACACCGACCAAAATAGCTGTAAGTAGTACCTGCTGGTTCCCTCCTGTTGCTGCAGCTGTAAAACTAAAGCATTAGAAATACCAGTCTTCCAGGGCAAGATCTCTCATTTGCAGTCCTGACACATCTCGCTTGCACGGTCCACAAAATGTGTTCATTAGCAGATCAGCAAAACAGCAGAAGGAGGCTTTCTTCAAACTTTCCACTCCTTTCTGAGCACAGGGGGAGTCCTCCAAACATGTCATGGATTTATCAAAGGAAAAGCCCATCCTCTACCAGGAGAGACACAGTCTATTGCATTTTGTTGCTAGGCAGTCTTCTGCCTTCAACAATTATTTATTTATATGAACTTCCTTCTCCATCTTCCCTAACCAACTGCTTGGGTTGTTGGATAAACAACTGTACAATAAAAACAGCATAAAAGCAGAAGGAGAAAATATTTAAGAGCAAAATGAACAG
>VZTO01025571.1:1290-32443 GCA_013400615.1 Syrrhaptes paradoxus
TGCTTTGTCCCTAAAGGCTAATAGGTCAATAGGGATTAATTAGAGAATCGCCAGAAATTTGGACTTACCTTGTGTGTGTGTGTGTGTGTGTGTGTGTGTGTGTGTGTATTTCTTACAAACACAAAGGATATCTCTTGTTCTGGCAGTATTTTCAAGAAAGCTTAAGATAAACAGATGGCCACTAGTTTTATTTCGGCATTTTCTCACCTTTGCCTAGAAGGAGATTTGACCTTTATCAAGTCTGCTGGAAGCTAATCTTCTTTCTCACAATTCAGGGATATCATATCCTACATTCTTGTTCAAAGACCAGCCTGGCAGAGGACTTGAGGGAGACCATCAATGACTGGCCAAAAGAGAGGTGGAAAAGGGAGCACTGTATCTCAGAGGAGTGGGCTTTTCCCAATACTTTGTGCAGTTGCTTGAAGTCGATTTGGATGGTTCTTTTGAGACCTAGCAAATATGGAAATAGGTCTTCAAAATGGGTCTTTTCCTCAGAGAGTGTGTGGAGATGGCTCTGGACTAAGGATGGTGGAGAGTATATGGAGGATGGGAGAGGAAAATTAATAGAAGGACTAGTTAGGAAACAGCATGAATTGTGTTTTCCCTGATGTGCGTTGTCATCGCTAATGGTTTCCCATTGAAAGAGAAAACATTCCTGAGACCAGGCCTTCATCTCTTTGGCCTCAGCAAGAGTTTAGCTAAAGAAGGTACCAGTCAAAAACATCAGGTTTTCACCCTTAGCAATAAAAACCTTTCCCTTCTGGTGAAAGCAGGGCACATTGCTCTCAAATGGGGAGAGATAGTAAATGCAGTGACAATTGTTTCCCAGGGAGAATGATTCAGCAGGAAGACAGTATTTAATCACATAGCCACATCACATCGTTACAGAGTGTCACTCCATGCAACCACCTGATGCAGTGCACTGCACCTTCCTGCCAACAATTTAGACAAAGCTGCTATCAGCTTTTATAATGGCTTCCCTTGATGAAAAAACACAATGAAAAGGGAGAGCTAGTATGGGAATGAAAGGGAGAGTTATGAGACCACGAAGATCCCAGACTTCCAAGTTGCACATATTAGCCAGCAATTAAATTACTGGACAACTTCAAAAGTACACCACAACTGGCACTAATAGTGAGCCTTGCTGGCAGTCTCTTCAGAGAGGCCAAGGATTAAATGTATGTAAAGATGGAGCAGCTCACTGTATCCCTAAAATAATGCCCTTGGGGAATATTTGACCATTTTGCACACATCCTGTAGCTGAGCTGGCAACTTAGCTTAGCACAGCACTATATATATGTTTACGTTAGCACTACAAAAACACTGCTCGTCATACATGGACAAGTCCAGCAGAATGTTTAAGAAAATGTGTGCTCTTCTATATGCTACCTACATCGTCTGATGTATGAGCCAGCAATGTGCTCTTGCTGCAAAGAAGCCGAAGGCTATCCTGGGCTGTAGTGTGCAAAGTATTTCCAGCAGGTCAAGGGAAGTGATCCTTCTTTTCTAATCAGCATTGGTGAGGCCACACCTGGAGCACTATTTCCAGTTCTGGGCTCTCCAGTACGAGAGCGATATCCCCAGTAAAAGAGAGATACGGAGCTACTGGAGGGAGTCCAGTGAAGGACCACAAAGATGATTAAGGAACTGGAGCATCTCTCATAAGGAAATTCTGAGAAAGCTGAGAGTGTTCAGCCTGGAGAAGAGAAGGCTCACGGGGATCTTATCAATGTGTACAAGTATCTGAAGGAAGGGTGTAAAGAAGATAGAGTCAGGCTTGCTTCAGTGGTGCCCAGTGACAGGACCGGAGGCAACGGGCACAGACCAAAACACAGGAGTTTCCANTCACTGGGAGGGTAACTGAGCACTGGAACAGGTTGCTCCGAGAAGTTGTGGAGTCTCCATCCTTGGAGATATTCAGTACCCATCTGGACACGGCCCTGGGCAACTGGCTCTAGGCGGTCCTACTGGAACTGGACTAAATGACCTCCAAAGGTGTCTTCCAGCTTCAACCATTCTGTGATACTATGAATCTGTGACAATCATGGTACAATACTCACAGGTACTAAAAAAACCAAGATCATGACTGAAATAGGCAACCTTTACTTGGTCCTATCCAGCTAAATCTTAAGTACATGCAGTTAAGACTATAAGACCACATACTGATTCAGGATATACAGGAAATAAAACAAGAACAGGGTTTATACAAAGTGATCTTCCCCCAGGTATTCCTGCCCAGCTTTTCACAAGCATAATCTGAGGAATTTCATGAGCCTGGGCTTGCATCTGCCCCATTGAGCTTAATAGACACCACCGGTCCTGTCATCCATAAATTAATCTAGTCTGTTCTTAACTGCCTTTTTACTTTTAGCCATCTTTACTTGATATGAGTTTCATGATTTAATTATTGTGCTGCGTGGAAACAAACTTTCCCTTTTGTACACATTAAACCTGCAGGCTGAGAGTTTCCTTGGTTCATTGTAGCATTCTCATTCAGCTAAAGAGGAACAAGAATGAGTCAGCTCCACATGGTTTTGGATGTTTCTATGTTTTAATCACCTGCATACAGTGTCACTGTTGTCAGCCTTTGTGTCGACAGAGGTAAGGAGTAGCCCCCTGGGTGGCTTAGTGCTGTACCCTGCTCTCTGTGTTCTGGGCAATGTGCAAACTTGGAGCAGTCAGATTCTCCAACCCCACCTCTCCCCAGATCTTGCAGTCCAAACATAAGATGCAGTAAAACAGACTGATAGAGGAAAGTGTGGAAAAACAACAACCCAGGGTGAGTCAGCATGACTTACAGCATGCCCACCTACTTTTCCTGGATGTTGCTGGTTGTTTCAGGACAAGACCAGAACCATGAATGCAAATCCTCTGAAGTAAAATCATTTCCGCCCACCTTTCAGTATTCTAGTGAAAAAAAAAAATCAAAAAAATCTCACCTTGCATTCCTGAAATATTGCCTCTGGGCTCACATTTCTCTAGTGCCAGATTTGGAGGGAATCAGCAATTTCACTGCTGCTGTGGGTGAAGAGGAACAATAGTAACATCCGAAGGATTCCTGGTTTTGATTCAAGCAGGCATCCACATGGCCAAGAAGATGGGCATCACCACACAGCCTCTAAAGGCTAGCATACTAGTCTGAAAAGCGGATACACGTGCAACAGAGTTTGACACAAAATAGATAATCTCCTTTGCCAATGCAATAAAGTGACCTCTCTCAAGTCTGGACACTCATAACTGTGTCCTATTTTAGATTACATAAGCAGTTTGTAGAAATGGGCACGAGCATCTAGAACTAAGGCTTTTCCAGACTTCAATTTATTGCTATATATTAACTGGGTTTTGATTCAGTCCTGCCTTAGCATATGGTAACTTCTAATTTTGCAGGACAATGGGTTGCATGTACTATATATGCCTGATAGAATAATATAAGCAAAAAACTTCTGTCAGTTAAATATCCTTTTTGTTCTTTTTCTTCCAAGTGTAAAAATGCAATTGGCTGCAGACAGAAAGAAGCAGTCTTAACAAAGCAGCATATATGTCTTAACATTAGTCTTGATTAAAACGAAGCCTGCAATGTTGTTTTATGACTGTGTTTACGTAAAGTATGACTTTCCATAGGAGACATTACCTGTTTATCTATTTAAAGCAGGGTACTCTGTTATTCATTACATGCAAACAGTATGTGAATACATGGGCACATTTATTGTTAAGGTCAATACAATTAAAAGATTTGATACTCTTTTCTTTGTTGCTTAGGAAGGAAAATAAAATACTTACAAAGTCTGGGTTAATTTTTTTTCTTTGCTTCTGGCACCAGTGGGATGTTTTAAGTATGTATTCCCTAGTGGGCCAGGCTATCAAATACATAAATTGTGTTAGGGCAAGGAAGACAGTATCAGGGTCTGATTTCATACAGATCTTGACATGATTCTCAATTTGTAAAGCTAATCAACCACTTTCCTTACATATCTTTACTACAGAAATGCTTGTCTAACCAACAACTTGCAAACTTAATTAGCCAGTGTGCCTTTTCATTTACCATTCAGCAATAACCTGTGAGATGTTTTTGGTGTCTTTAGAAACTTATATATATGATATAGACATTCTGTTCCAGGCTTATATGGTGTTTCCTAGGAAAACATCTAAGAATCATTCTTAAGTAAAAGTTTTAATTTATGTAGATGTTTAAATTTTTACATCCATGTGGATGAATGTGAGCTTATGTGTATGTGCCTTCCTCATACAGTCTGATGTTTTCATATTTTGTACAGCCTTTGTGAAGCAAGGTATGCTGAGGAGCCTATAGTGCATAAATTATGATCTTAAGTACCCGTATTACAACTCTTCAACTTCTTAATTGCTACCATGTAAAATAAAATGTATATGCCCATGGGATAGATGTAATACCATAAATTATCAGGACAGTCCAGGTGGTTGGATTTTATTTCCTAATGGTTCAAAAAAATCATCTCCTGATTTGATCAGTCTCTGAAAAGCCCTGCTAGAATCTGTCTCAGTCCATGACTCAGTAGCCCTTCTCTCCTACATTCTGAGTCTGTATGACTTCCCCCTAAAGTCAATGGAAATTAGAGTATTTGCCATCTGGCAGCAAGTGAAAACCACCACTGTTGAATTAGATGGGAATAGAAAGTGCACCAGTCCTTATATTTCTGGAAAATTCTGGCATTGTGTGCTGGCATCCTGTTCTCACAGTTAGTGATGATGGGACGAGGGAAGTGAATGAGCTCACAAGAAGCAATAGCCTGTAGGAATCCCTCAGTAGCTTCTTGTGCAGCCATACATGGAACAACCTTATTGCCATCAGGATGAAGAATTTGTGCCGATATACTAAAGAAGGCCAGAGTTACAAATTTCTCAGGGAAATCCAAAGTAATTTGATTTTGTGAAATATATTTGGCCTGCCCCAGACAGACTTTAAGCACACTCTTTATTGCCTGCTATAAATATCTGTCTTCCACCCTGCCCCAGGGGAACTGTGAGATAGCAACAAAAGCTTCCCCTCTGTAAAGGCTTTGTCTTCTCCTACCAGCAGGTGCTGTTGCTGTGCTAAGAAGGGATAACAAAGTAGGGAGCCCAGTAAAATCTGGTCTCAGTGCCTGCTACTTCTACCACAGACTCCTCTGGCTTCCAGTTTTTGTTTTATCAGCATGGAAATCAGTGATGTAATTCTGGAGGAAGCACCCTTGCATGTCTACGTACAGTTACTTGGGATTTGGCTTAAAGTGACCAGCATACAGAAGACATACATGAGGCCGTGAGTCTGGTTCAACCTCGTTTGGGTTTTTCTGTTCTCATTATTAGTCTTTGTAATTATTGTTAGTTTCACTTAACATCTTCCATCTGTACTGCTTTTAGCACTTCTAAATTATTGCATTTCACTTACCACCAATAGATATCAGGTGATTCTTCATCCTTTGCAGCATCTCATACAGTCCCTTCTGTATCTGAGACTTGGCCATTTGTTGAGCTGTACTGGTGTCAATTAAAAATCTGACTTTAAATTCTTTTGATTAAGATAGTACAGAAGGCTTTGTGTGGACACTCATATTTTGGATTATTTGCAAGTCACTTAAAATGGGCTTAAACTAAACCAACTAAACCAGAAAGATGTCCAAATGGAGGCTGGCACCAGTTTAATTAAACTGCAGCAACTATGTATATAAACAAGGCTTAAATCTACAGACTGTAAATTACTTTTGACTGTAGCATTACTCATTTCATTTCACAGCATCATAGGAGAAGTTCAGTTGCTCTTGTATTTAACCAAAATGTGGATCAGTCACTCCACAGCAGATTTTGATGAGCCCCATATGGATGTACATAGAACCTCCACTAAACAGCGGAAATACCAGAGCACTTCCATTAAGTAACCTTGAATATATGACATTGCAGTTTCTTATGCAAAGCACTGGTGAAAATTCAATTGCTTCTAGCTGCTCAAGTACACTATTTTATAGAATGAGTATGTACTGAATCTATCCAGTCATCTTTAATGTCAATTGATTATTCATGAAAACTTAGTGTTATTAAAAATGTGGCAAATATGTTTTGGTAAGCATATTCCATACTCATCTGATCAATTTTTTTTTTATCTCTTGAATCTGTGACTATCATGTGGAGTCATTGCCAGTTAAGTATTCTCTGTAACAGTGATCAGATGTCATATGAAAGTTAAGCAAAAAAAGCTGTAATTTTCATCCTGAACTTTAGCAATATGATATTCTATTAATTAAAGACATTGTGGCCTTGCAATGTGATATTAATGAGAGCCCATTTTTTTCAGGCAAACCTGAATTTCAATATTTTTTTTTTCTTACAGTATATCACAAATTGTAGTTGTGGAAATGAGCTGTCTTATTCAGCAGAGTGTATTGAATTTAATAGAAACACATATCTAGTGAAAGTTAAACAAGTGCTTAAGTATCTCATGGAAACAGTGCTTCTGGACTGGGGAACAGAATAATTTTCTTTTATTCTTTCTTCCTTCCCTCTTTCCTTCCTCCCTTCCTCCCTTCCTTTCAGTAGCTTTTCCACAAATCTTCCCATATTAATTTTTAAGAATATCGAAAGCAGCATTATTGATGTCATTTTCGTTACTATATTATGCAAAGAAATAAATTTATGGAAAACAGAACCTATTGTCTAATTCAGATTTCAACTACAGCACTAAGCAATGCCCTGAATTTTGTCTGCTACCATCCTATACCACTTAACTGATGGAATTGGTACTTAAAACCTCTTTTTGTTAAGCTTGACCTTGCCTTACGTATTCAAAGAAGTGCCTTATACAAATTCTATCCTTTATGCACAGAAGAGTCAGTGTACATAAAAGTGAAGGGGAAAGTAATTTGACTCTGTAAGATCTTATCCATGTATTTTAACTAAAGGTTCTTATTCCTCCAATTCTATTTCCCAAGAAAATGGATCTGAAGGATGAAAAAGGTCTGCAGTATTCCTATTGCACCTTAACCATGGTAGAATTTGATTTAGTTTCAATCCTGTCATGCCTAAAGGCAAATTCTTTTTTCCAAAAGGAAGGAAAAAGACTGTTAATGAAAATTCTTAGCCAACCTTGAAGCTACATATTACGATCAGGGTTTCATCGCATTTCTTTACCTTTTTGGTGTCTTTCTTGGTGTTGTTTCCCTGTTTTGCTGCTGCTTGTTACTCTGACTCAATTTAGCATGATATTTAATAATTTAGCATGATATTTAATTGGTGGGAGTATTCATGAGTTCAAGGCCAAGCATTTTCTAAAGTACCTGGTTCCACTGGGATTGGGTCACCTTAGTTGATTATAAGGAAGCCAGGCACTGTACTGGACACAGTTAAAGATTAAGAAATCTTCTGTGGAGGCAAGAACTCCCATAAAATCCATTGCTGAAAAATTATTAAGCTTCTTTGTGTGTGTGTTGTTTTGGCATTTTTTTCCCCAGGAATACTGGTCTTACTAAGGATATGTTGGTTTGCTCTCCACCAACACAGCATTTAACCATTTATATTTTTTATACTATAACAGAATCCTACAGTATTCTTTACTAATGTTTTGCCCCTTAAGAACGTTTCACCACAAGGTCATAAAGCACTCAGGCAACTATTTGGCATATGCTGCCATTTCCTGACAATATCTTGAAGTATTCTCAATCCTGTAAAAATAATTCTATCAGAATAAAACATAAATAGTTGTTTTCTAAAGAATGCTTATCTCTCTCTTGAGTCAATGGGGATCCATTTTCCCCATATGCCTTCAAGACTGGATGGAGCTTCAAAAACTCACAGATCTTTGGAAAAGGAAACAAACTGGTCTGGAAGAGAAGGCAATGTAATATGTTATATGCCAGGTTTTGTCTCACTGGAGAAAAACTAATTGGTTCCTACTGACTCACCCACTTAGAGATTTATCTGTACTTCATCAAGAGCAATAAACTATTTCTCGTTGATTATGAGGCGCCTGGCTGAATTCTTGGGCAGGGGCAGTTGTAGGTTACAGCTAGTCCTGAAGATGTCTTGTGGTTATGGAACTTGACTGGATTTCAGAATTCTGTGTTCAGTTCCCAGCAATGCCACAGACTCCCTTGGGCAAGTTAAAGCTGTGTATGTCTCAGTTCTCAGTCCAGAATTAGCCTTTGACCTTGTCTGAGTAATGGTGACCTGAGACTCTTTTCATAGGGCTCGCTATTGCCATGCTCCAACATGAAGCTTTGACAAGTTCCCCCACACCATTACCAGTTCTAAAGGAAATCTTAGCTGAGGAAGAAATACCAAAAAGCAGATACCAGAACAAAGTTAAACCGTTACCATACTTACAGAACTGTTTGAATGAATGGTATCCTCCATGTCTTGGAGTCAGTTCCTCCTGTCTGATTGGAACTGATCCCAACCAATACAGGTTTCTTCTGTGGCTATGGGCGAATTACTTAATCTATTTAATTTTCACCATCTACAGAGCAGGGTTACTTAAGAAAGAGCTGTTTAGAGGATTAATTAGCTAGGGTCAATTTGGCATCAGCTCAGTTCATATACCTGGGAACTGGGCAGAGAGGGGAGGAAGGAGGAGGAGAGGCAGAGTAGCAGGATCTCCTGTGCCATGGTGGTTGTGGCAGGCACAATGCACTGATGCTCCGCAAGGGCATAGATGCCATGCTCCATCGCAAACAGGATCATGCCTGTGCCAGGTCTGCTGCTTAGGGCCCATTCTTAATTCCAGAATGTGATGGCTTTAGCAGCCAGGCAATGTCCCATGTTACTGGTCTACCTGGTCCTCCTCTGTGTTCACAATGTGGTAAAAACATACATTGTCCCCTTGCCCTACTGTCTTGCAAACAAGCCTCTACTCTTTAGAAAAGCAATGAAGAGGAAAAGGTCATCACTGCTGTCTTTATATATTTTGTGGTTGTTAGGATGAAGAAGCGTCAATCTCTGATTTCTCTTCAACTTTTTTTAATTTAGATTGGGTACACAATAAATCATTCTGCTCGTGTGAGGATGTTATTTTTCTCTATAGGGGTTGTCTTACAGTGCAGCCTTGCTTAGATAAGACACTCACATAATAATAGGTGGTGAACTGGTAATGCAATGACATTCACTAACCAAAGTTCTCTCACTTCAGTACTCCAAGGCGTAGTCAGTTCTAAGAACAGCCCTGCCTGTCTTAGGGCTGTCTTAATCCATTCCCTGGAATTACTGCTTTTAAAAAAATCATATTTCCAGAATGAGCCAAGTTAAATACAAACATATAGCAGGGAGTCCAGTTTTACTGTGGAAACACATCCTTGTTATACCATTATTTACATAGCATTTTTCCATGATAGTTACACATATGCCATGATAGTTAAAATCTCACTTGAGGAGCACTAAAAACCAAGGCTTTTGTGCTAGTCATCTTAAAAAAGGAAAAACCTAAAGCATTAAACAAGCAGACTAGAGTACTTTTATCTGGCTTGTAAACAAATTCTTCTATTCGTTTTTCACAAATCTCACTTGAGGATGCAGTGTTTATAGACCAAGTATTTAATAAACAGGGTATGTTATACTTATCTCAGTTCCTATCTATACAACTACAATTAATTTTTGTCCTTGTCTGTCATTTGATGAACAAATATCTGATTACCTACATAGACAACTGTTCTAGCTATTTTTGAAAACATGTCCTTTCTGCATCAGTAGTCAATTGTACATACTGTTACCTCAACACAACAACAAAGTATAAGTGGATTCCCGTAAATTAAGATAGCTATAATAAATAATGAATGACACTAATTTTTGTCATTTGTTCCTATCTGAGGCAACTGTTTTCACCATTTTCCTTGGCTAGCTAATTAAGCATTTATAGAAATAATAATAATCTTAAATTTAAAAAATCCTAAATTGCTTTAAGGCTGGAAATTCTTATTGTGAGATTTCTGGTAAGGTTTGGTATTATATTTGTGAGACAATATTGTATTTTAGGAGCTTTGTTAAGCTATCTAGTACCTGGGATGGGTGTTTCTTCTGGAAGTGCGATCCAGTAACAACTACAGCTAATAGGAAGGTCATAATCTTTCAACTATAAAAGATTTAGGCATCTGATTAAAAAAAAAAAGAGAAAAAAAAGAAAAGAAAAAAGAATAGCATGTGACCAAACATACACCAAAAGTTACTAAACCCAAAGGATAAATAGTTATGGAAGAGACATTGTTAGTAGAGTGAGAAGATTATTCATCCAAGCTACTAGAGGAAAGAAACTGAATAAAGATCCCACTGGTAGAAATTGGGTAAGTTCAGTGAACAGTTGCAGAAGGTCTATTTTATCAAATCTTTTATTTGATAGTACTACACAATAAATTTGGTTATGTTATCACAGGAAATGTAGTTGTCTTTAATCAAGTAACAGAAAATCCTACCTGTTAAACATTGAATGAATAAAGTAAAACAAAGCATGAATCATTCAGTAATTTTTAATTATTTAATAATAATACAGCAACTCTGAGTCCCCTCAAAAGAATATTGATCTCCCTCCTCTGTCATGTCATAGTGACCTCAATAAATGTATTCATTTTTTGTGCTTGTAATTACTTACAAACCTGCTTAACTCCTTGCAGAATGAGAGGCTGTATGAAAGACAATCCACTGAAGGCAATTGGACAAATCATACTCATCAAGCCAAGCATGAATCTAAGCTTTTCCAGGTTCAGAGCCTAAAACTGTGCTTAGTGCTGATTTGGGATTGGATGGGCAGGGGTGAAGAGACTACAATACTGCCAGCTTTATTTAATTAAAAACAAAGACTACATGTTGACTGAAAAATAAAAAAAGAAGCAGATCAGCAATATTTACATGCTTTGCTTTCCTTCTCAAAACCTAAAATGTCTGAACACTCCAAAAGTATAAGTGCACAATCTGTATTAACTATTTCTTAAAAGGAAGGGGCAAATTTATTCAGCTTGGGTTTTGTTCTTTCTATTTTACCCTTCGTATATCAAGAATCTATACCTATAGAAAACCATCTCAAAATTCTGGGACTGAGTTTTACTCATAATAAGGATTCCACTCTGGCAGTATATAAGGAGTCTTCTAATGGATGGGAATGTATTTTTTTTTTTACCAGCCAAATACTATGAAATGAGTTTTCTGAAAGTAAGAATTGAGAACACTTATTTTAATTCAGTGTCTTTGGCCCTTTTTAAATGATGAACTCTGCTCACTTTAAGCAATACTGTCCTCTGTAGTGTGATCCAATTTACATTTTTCTTGGAGACTTTGCAAAGCAGTAGATTTATGATCTAGGGAAAATAATCAATGAAAAAAGAATATAAATGGCCAATATGAGCTGTGTTTTCCTCTGCTGTCTGCTTCAGTAGCGAAAGTACTTCAACTTACACATCTTAATACCAACCTTAAGGATGAGATGTCTCTAAAGCCTGGGAACCTGTACTTCTGGCATATAATTGACTTATAAACCATGCATTATAATTGAAAGTTTTGGGTTGGTTTCTGGTTATCTCTTGTAGTTCTCTTTTTCATTTTAATTCTCTCTCTGAAGAGAATTTTAAAACCCAGTTTGGATTTTGGGGGTCATGCTGAAAACAATTGGAAGAGATTCTTATATGAAACTTGCCCTGAATTCCAGGTGCATTCTCTATAAAAAGAAACTTTGAAAAATGGGCCTCAGGCCCACCCCACAAAAGAAAGCCCAACAGCAGCAATGCAGGCTTCATTTTCTTAGGGACAGGGAATACAGCAAGAGGGTTCAGTCTGCATATACTGTCTAATACATGAGAAATCTTGGAGTCCTGATAGCCTTAATCCCCGCCACAGAAGTGTATAAAATTTCACAGCTAAGCTGCCAGAAAAGCCAAGACCACACCAGGAAAGCCGTCTGCTTACAAGAAGATACCTGCCAGGTCTTGTCTGCCAAAGCCTGGACTAATGAATGAATTCACAATATCCCAATCAATCAAACTGGATTTGTCTTTGCCCCAGGTCTAGGTGAGGTCTGGTATGAGGTGACCATATCTGTCAAGCATGCAGTAGTTGTGGCCAAGAAACTGTCTGTACATTTATGCATTTATCACAGCAGATATGAATAGAAGTCTTTATTTTTTAACTAAATGTAGTATATGCACACACTGGCTGCATATATCTAAATGTATGCTCATACAAAGAGAGAGAAAGACATATCTACAAACACACACTGCCCAACATAGGTACGTCTGTATGCAGATACCTATACACACATACAGGCATAGTCCTTTTCTTTTCCTCATTAATTGTTTTTTGCTAAAAAATATTTCAGTCTTGCATATATTTTTCAGTACAAACACTAGGACTGTGATTGCATGAAACACTGAAAAAAATCCAAACCACTGATTTCTTTTTTTTAACTGTAGTGGAAACTCTTGTTTCTAGTTTTAATCCTCCATCACACTCATTGCTGTCTGCCGGGTAAATAGACTGCATTTTCAAAAATATGTGTATTTGTATGAGAAAAGATAAAGTTATAGTGTGACAATCAGGTATTAATTTGCGTAGTCTTCACAGCCATGTTAGAGATTGTGGTGACTATTTTAACATGTAGGGGTTCAGCCTGACAATGGTAGCAGTTACTTGATGGTTGCTCACATGAACAGGGGCTACACCAAGCCATTAGAGGATCTCATCTAGGGGTGGGTGTTAGCTGTTTCTTTGAGCCTAGGTGTGCTGAAGCTGATGACTAGTCCCCACTTCCTGGGAACACGCTTCTAGGCCCAGAACAGGGTAGGGTGAGTCAGAGAGTGGTCTGATAAAAGATAAAATGGTCATAGAGTAATCACAGATAAGTCATCGCCTGAGGGGTGGGAAGATACTTAAATGAAGTGATAGTAGCCAGATATGCCGGTGAGGTAAGAAGGAGGCATGACAGTGGAGCACCTTCCCATTCTGTCATCCTTCACTAATTCAAATCTATCCTTGGGTCTGTCTTAGCTTCAGGGTGGTCTAATGACACAATACACAGTGGTTCTCTGCCAGTTTATATGTTAGCAGAAGAAAACGGTAGCTTAGAGCCTTGGGAATGCAGGACTTGTTGACTCACACTCATGGTAATTCAAAAGTGTCTTGGTTGATGCATGCCTTCATAAGGCTGTCCTCTAGCCACATTCAGAGATATACACATCTCCTTTCAAAATTTAAAGTGACTTTGATCACTTTTGTTGCAAGTACAAAGCCAAATGTAACAGCATCAACATTTTAGAAATTTAAGGTGTGAGTTTACCCTGTGAACTGATGGCAGTCAGAGTCCTGAGTGCATTCCCCCATTCCTGCCTGGGAGCTTGGATGCTTGGTCTCAGGACCAGCATAGATGTGGTGCAGAGGTCTGTCCTGCAGTCTTAGTGAAGGCCTGTCCCTCCTTGCTTGAGAGTTGCCTTTAAGCCCAGGCCCTCATCTTTGGCCACTTCCTGAGCTACACTAACTTGACTTTCTGGGTTGATGTTGGACCTGCCTCACCTATATGGACTTGAGGGTGATCACTGGACTTCAGATGAGCCCAGTAACCATCCCTGGAGCTGCTCTTTTCTTCTTGCTTGGTTGCTGTAGGTCTGCACCTCACATCAATGAGGCTACTGTCCCCACCCACTCTCCCCTGGTTCTCAGCTCCCAGATCCCCTCAGCTATCACAGTGGCCTGCTCTTGCTGTTCCTTGGCAGTCAAAGGGGGTCTGTCCAGGGGTTTCAGTGGGAGCCCTTAGGCCAGTGCTGAGAACTTCTAGAGTTTTAGAATTATACTATTTAATTAAAATATCTAAAACATTGCTTGATAGTCTACATATAGAAAATTATTATAATCCTACGTATGCCAGGCAGTGCCTCTGCAACTATGCCTACAGGTACACAGAGAATATGCTGCCTTCCAGAGAAAATCTGATGAATATCACAGGGGTTATTCTGATGCAAACACTACATTTTCAAAGACAGGAAGATTTCCAGGGGTTTAGAGTCATTGTTGAGAAATAAAAGCAGCTGAGTGGCTAGAGCAGTCGGGCTGACCCTTTAAGACCTCATGAAGCTACATACATAACATATGACCCCAAGGTGGTTTCAGTCACCTCATGTAGTGTGAGTCAGCTAAGTTCACATTTCCTGTGCAGTCAGCAAAGGGAAATTTGCACCCCTAAAGGATGAATCATTTTGTCTCAACACAACTAGAATCTATTACCCACTTTAGGTGGCTTGTAGTCCCTATGAATCATGAAAAAAGTATAGAAAACTGATCTTCAAACTATGAAAGTTAGGTGAGATGGTTTCTCATCTGTAAAATGGGGATAATGTCGTGATCCTATTACATAATAAGAAGGGATGATAAAAAAATATGACAGGTTTGGCTTACGTGGCCTCCATTTTGTAATATACCATAGGTCTTTTGCATTTTGAACACACAGTGTGGACAGCGCACAGTGTCCCATTGATTTCACTTGGCACTCACCTATTGACTAGTAGAAAGTTCACTGACATTGTTGTGGATCCCAAAGCTTCTGTGGAATCACCTCCAAGTACACTTTCATATTAAACAGAGGTTCTCCCCTAACTATTCAGATGTAACTTTTATTAACATTAATGAGAGTTATACATATGCATTGGAAAAAGAATAGACCCTGAGGGCATCATATGGATGGCCCTTCCATATTCTGTGGCTCTCAGTGGTACTTTGTACAGTATGGTACACAACTTAATGGGTCCATTGACTTTGTATCACTCTAGGTCACTAGCCCTAATATGATGTTAATAGAAAACTTCTTATTAAGATCCTAATTATGTGCATGGTAACAAGACACCCACTATATCTTCCATATTGCTACTTCCAAACCACTACAATGCATTCTCTCATAGGAACAATATAGGAGTGACCATATCAGATGACCTCTGCTACATGTTAGCACTACTCATAAATCCTAACCTGTCAAACTCAATCTCTTTTGGCACCAGAAGGACATTTTAAATCTAGATGCTTCAATCCTGAATCTGAGAGAAAAGCATATTAAAGTAGTGCTGATACGGCTATCAGATCAAATACGTTTTCCATTATTCTGCCTAGAATGGATTAAAATATAGGTCCCTGTGATCAAAGGGCAGTGAATGAAAGCATAAGACTTGTCTCTGTCCTCTAGTTGCATAAACTCAACGTGTTTGCTTCTTTTTTGTTCAGTCTGCAGTGTCTAAGACAGTATATTTGGGGCTGCAGGTGATGTTTCCTAAACTACCTGTATTATGTAAATGAACTGCTAAAACAACTGAAGTGTCTGATCATTATCAGTCTGAAAGTGGAACAATCAAAACTCTAGAAGCTGAGAAGCAAAGCAGTTCCCTGCAATTACCTGTTTTGAAGGAATACATTGATTTGACATTCCTAAGAAGTCAGAGATGTCTGATTTCATAATATAATTTGTAGTAGAAAAGGCAAGTTAAACATTTGCCTACACACATCATGTTTACACGTGTTCAAAGAACTTCCCCAAAACTTTGCAGTCTCACCTAACTGTATAATTTTTTGAGACTTATTCACTGTTGCAGGTTTGCAAACAAATTCAGAAACATGTTCCAACTCAGCTTGCTTTGCTTTTGGGGATCTCTTCATATTTCAGTGCTTCTGTGTGTTTAATGAATACACAGACGAAGAAAAAGAACAAAAAAATTATTTTTTTGTCCCATAGGATACATGAATATGGCATCAAGCAAAGCTGTTTTGCCATGTATCCTCAAAGCTACAGGAAGGTGAAATAGAAGTAATACGGATTTCTGCAGCGTATCAATTCATCCTGTAGTGAGCTGAACAAATAATTTGAAATGCATAAATCATGCAATGAATGTATCTTCTTTTCCTCCTCATGAAAAATCCACAAACAAACTCACTTGCAACAAAATTTTTGTCATTAAAAATATATTAAACTGGGACTCTTTCAAAATTATCCTATGTGCTTTCTATTCTTGTGTTACCTTTTCAACATTTCTAAGGACCAGCACTGACCCATGAACAGGTCACACCACTCCACTTCCAGGTCACCGTCCTCTCATTACCCATATCTTCTCTACAACCAAATTTCTTTCCATCTATCCATTGAAAGGGGATATCAATTGATAGAAGTAAAACATCTCAATTATTCCTCACATTGCTCTTTCCTATTTATTTGCTTTAGTTACACATATGTCTGCATACCTTGCTGAATCAGAGCCACAGGGAAGAATGTAAATATTTTAAAACCTTTCTGGGTTAATCATGAGCAGCTGTCTCCAAATATTCTATCTACAGTATTCAAGATGTGTAACTGAGTTACAAGTGCTTCTGTAAGTCACAAGTCATGTGCCACTGGTTTGCTCCTTGGTAAATGAGCGACCTCCTGCGTGACTACTCATGCATGTGAATGTCTACCTGTGACTTTGAAATTTACTTGCCATGAACTTTCAAGACAATTAAGTTCCCCCATATGAGTGTTTACTGAATTTGCAAATGACAGTAAGAGTAAACATGGTCCAAGAGGTTGTGCTGATGAGAGTCAAGGAACCTCAGCAAGAGGCTTTTCAGCAAAACCCTCAATCTATGTTTCCCCTCCCAGCCCAGGCAGAGTTGGCCATATGCTGGGATCTTGGCTTTTTGAGTACAAAAGTCTCATGTTGATATAAGTTGTTGTTTAAAAATGCAACTAGAACAGAGTGAGAGTGTTGTGTGAGTAGTTTTACTTGCCAGTAGTGCAAGTTCAGATCAATCAAGCACGGAGTAGTGGGTGCTTCAGAGGATTTAAGCATTCCTCAGTTTATTTTCTGAAAACAGCCTCAACTTTACCTAGGTAAAAAAGTTTATATGGCAGTAGATGTGCCTTTTGAGGCAGGAAGAAAATTCTTCTTTTCAGATAATTACTCCTAAGTATTATTTATTTCAATAACCTGATTTAGAAATTTAAGTGATGGGTAGGTGAGCAATAAAATATTCCTCACACACTTAAGAAGTGCGAAGTGTCCACACCTTCAGAAGT
Source organism: Syrrhaptes paradoxus (assembly GCA_013400615.1). NCBI lineage: Eukaryota > Metazoa > Chordata > Aves > Pterocliformes > Pteroclidae > Syrrhaptes > Syrrhaptes paradoxus. The sequence continues at coordinate 18,296 of VZTO01025571.1, forward strand.
ATTCACATTTTTCCAAACTGATTCAGCCTTTCTCTTCTTCCAGTGTCCTGGGGAACATGCAGGGAAGCAGCACAACTGAAAATGAAATAGAGAACTGCTGCAATTAAATGTAATTTTAAGTGGCATGAAATTGAGCAAACCCAGAATAAGAAAATAAACAGAGCGGCCCCAGATTTTCCTTAGTGTAAGTTCCCTGACTTCAGTAGTTACATGAAAAATATATTTGCACTCACTCTCTTTCTTTCTCTCCCTGAATTCTTGATGTCAGCTTAAAAAGGAGAGTGAGAGGGAGAGAGAAAAAGAGAGAGAGGAGTGTATGGAAATTAACGTTTCAGCTTTCAGAAATGTACATTTAATGAAAAGTTTGAAAATAACCAACCTTTCATGCCCCAAAGAGTTACTGAAAAAGATCTTCTGTGTTTGCAACCTTGTTGGCAGTCAGGCTGTCTTGGGCAGCAGTAATTTTCAGTGAGAGGATTGCTATAAAAGCCTGAAAACCCACAGAGCTAATAGAAAACAGGCAGAGAAAGTGAAGTCTAAACCAGGAATTCATAGGCAGAGACTTCCAAGCTCAGTTCAGCTGTGTGAGGTCTGGCTGAGTCACGCACTGCCACAGATTGGACTGGTACATCTAGCATAGCACCAGACTGAAGAACTTGGCATGTGAAGTCTAGGGTTAGGCTCCAAACACTTTCCTGGTGAGATTTCATCCAAGGGAGTATATTAGCCAGCAGCCTCCCTGCCTGCTAGGGAGCATCCCTGTTTTTAATTCTCTGCCCCTCTATGTTTAAGTTCCCATAAATATCATGGGAATTAATTTGTGCATGTCCGTGCTCTAAACTAAGGCAGTGCTATGCATGATGCATCTTTATGCTTTCAGAGACTTTCTAGTGTGTAAATCAGTCACTGTGGACTGACACAGGCAAACCTTTGGGGAGTGATACAAGAAGAGTAGTGAAAGAAGACATGCTGGGAAATGAGGAGAAGGACATAGGTATGATTGCATTAACATATAAACACGGACTGAGAATAATATCAGTATGAGTCACTTACTAGAAGAGAAGAGGTTTGGACATTTGCTTCTAGGTTTTTTTGGGTTTTTTTGTTTTGTTTTGTTTTTTTGTAAACTGTTGAGAAATATTTTAAATTAAACACAATTCCCCCACTGGTAAGTAAGAAACAAAAGAAAACTGAAAGTTGTTGATGTCATTTAGTGAAGGACCAGACAACCACTTTTTGTAAAATCCTTTGCTGCTACATCACACTATATATGGGGGGTTTTTTGAGATTTCTTTTCCCATCCTAATGAGGAAATGGGAGGAATGCTTTACAATTGTACATATGATGTAATAAATTCACTACTAGCCACCATGACATGGCCTTAATTCTGCACTTCTTCCTCTAGCAGCACTCATGCTGGAGCAAGTGCCAGGGAGGCCGACTGTGGCTGGCTTTTCTTTGTTACTGTCTGCAGCCCCTAACAGGGCTGCGCAACTCTCAGGTCTGTTTGCATGGTTTAGAACTCTCAGATGACTATAGTAAAAACAAGAGGAAACGGGTAAGCACAAAAAAAAATAAAAAAGCAAATATAGGTGTTTGTGAGCTCAGTTAGGGCAAGCTAAAGCCAACCACTTAAGAAAAGGGTGGTGGAAAGATTGTTAAAATAAAAGGCATTTTTGTTATTAAGGCAAATTATAGTAAAAAAAATCAAGAGGAGTTCTACCTGGAGATGTCTGTAGAAGCTGACATGAGTGACCTGTAACGGTCTGGGTGCTGCTGTGGGAGTGGAAACACAAATGGGAAAGGGTCAGGACTGGGAACAGAGACTTCAGAGCACAGTTGGTCCGCTAAGCAGATCGCATTTGGATCTGAGATATTTGTCTGGCTCCCACATCTATACTGTACTGGGGTAAACCTCAGACACAAACCAGCTCCAATTTTGAGAAAGTTCAGATCCTCATTTGCTTACCTGGCTTCAAACCATCTGCAGTAGCATTGATGGTCATAAGGAGAAGTGTTTTAGTGCACTCTAGCTACAGAAAAAGTATTTATTTTAGCATCTTGTAGGTGTGCAGCAATTTTCAGAACCTCGGAAAGATCTGAAAATGGAAATAAACATGAAGACTAACAATATTCTAGGTGTGTTTTTTATTGATAATGAGCAAATCTAGAAACACCCAAAAACCATTGGAGGGTGAACCTCTAAAGCTGCAGTGGTTTCAGAAATTCAGTTTGGGTATGTATCCAAAAGTTCAGTTCACGTGAATGGAAGCTGCAAAATACCTGTATCATCTTGGAACAGCAGATGCTTGCAGAACAGGACTTTTTTAGGAGTCTGGGACAGCAGCAAAATTAGAGGAGCTTTTTATGGCTGAACGATACTTTACATGGATAAGTTAGGGGGTGTTTGTCTGAGCTCTCATAAAGGTTTTGGGCTTAGATTGGTATTTGGATTAGTTCTTATTTTATCTGGCTGCCCTTATGCAAAATACATTTACACTTTGTTCTCTGCAATACAGACCTATGTGGCTTCCCTAGGGAGACTCGTAGCTCAGTGGTCTATCTATGGGCACACTTACTACGCTTGAAGACTTTCTTAGAACAGCTGGCAATTGAGGGCATTTTTCATGGACAACAAAATCCTGAAATCAGTAGTGAGCTTTTTTTGTTTATCAAAACCAGATCACCTCTTCAGGACTGATGCCCTTTTCCACTGTGTATTGTCCTTCCTTTGGTGGGTTTTTATTGTATTTTGGGATGGCAGAGATACTAGTCTTTGAGCTAAGCTGGCTGTCACCCTCTGAATTAACAGTTGTGGATGGTTTGTTGTTGGTGATTCTTGCTTTAACCATGGGGAGGGACAGTCATCTTGGTACAAATGGGTTTGTTTTGGTATGTCTTGGTCATTTCAGCAGCAAATGATTTAATAAGTACGCAGTGTAATGTGGACTGCAGTAAAATGTTTCTAGAGAGAATTAATACTATGTCAACCTTGGGCTCAAGCTGGAATCTGTCCTGTGCATTGAATGACTTTTTATCAGCATTTACCACCTAGTCTTGTGACAGTGCAATATGTTTCATTATATGCAGCTCACTAACACAAATGTGGGGAGGTTGAATTTACTTTCCCATAATTTTCTTCTAATTTCCCTTCTTGGACGGATTAGCCCTATGAAGCTTGGTAGCTACAGGAACAGCGTCTGAAGCTTTACCAAGGCCTGGGTAAAAATAGTGGGAAAGTGTAGGAGAGGTCCCTTTTGCCTTCCCACTACCTATGTACATAGGGTGGACACAAACTTGAGCTCTATTTTTACCTACTAGCGAGAGTCCACTATGAAGGAAAATACCTGGAATGGCTTTTTGTGTTCAACTTAAAAAAGACAATGTTAAATCATCTGGGTTCAGGCTTTTCTCTCCCCAGGAAGGTCCGTGGTTAAAAAGAGAAAATAAAAAACTGCTTAGTCCCTCAAACTTGAAATCCAAGATATTCACACACAGAATGGGCCAAAATCTTTTGGGATTTATGATACGTTTCTGCTGTACAGGGATGCCAAACACAGGAGGAATCTCCACACATCCACTGCAGAGAAAATCTCCATGGCAGCTGTTCGTATTGCCTTGTGGAGGGAAGGGGGAGGAAGTGGGTGTTTTGGGGCCTGAATCAGTAGCTTTGAACAACACACAAAAACACCGGAGCCAGTGGCGGAGCAGGGAGCAATGGGCAGCATCCACTAGTCCTTGGCCAACAGCTGGCAGCAGCCCAGCCATGGGAGGGGTCTGTGGTTTGGAGGCCCCTGAGCTCTTGGGACCAAGGATTCCTTTCCCTTAGGCTTGTGGTGCTTCAGACAACAGGCAGGCTCTACCCTGTTTCTCAGGATTTGATTATGAAATAATTAGAAGTCAATTTTCTCTAAAACAGCAACCTTTGTTTACATTGAGAAAACACACTGCAAGGTTGTTTTTTCTTTTTTTCCTGCTTTATGCACAGTTTTTGTCTTCAAATGCATATCTGTTTGGAGTTTTTCTTGGACTTGTGTTTCAGTGCAAAGCTGCCTGCAGAAGTCCAGTAACTTTCTTACACTCTGCAGCCTAAGTGGAAGCCTCAGTTGGGCAAGTTTAAAATGAAAAGTTCTGGTGCTCGTTACAATAGCAAAACCTTTTAATAGCACCAGAGAGGCAAGGGAACTTCACCAGATAACTAAATCCATTGATCTCTAATCCTTTGGGCCATACTTACTGTGGAAGACTTGCATGCCTGGCTTCAATCCAGAACCGCATGCTGCCAAAAAACACTTAGTACGTTAGCAGCCAAGAAAAATGTAAGAGGTCTGCTCTGCATGTGGGAAACAACATAAAAAGAAGCGGCTTTTTAGCTTAGTCTGACAAACGTTAGCATATAACACTGATATTAAAATGAAATGGCAGAAATTCTCAATCATATCTTGGATGTAGGGGACTTATATGTGCTAATTAAAAGGGACTGGGTGGCACTTTAGGCTGCTCTGTTGTAAGTTTCTTCTCAAGTACTCCAGTTCAAAACCTTCCTCAGTGAAGAAGCTGCTATTAATGTGCATTTCTTGCAGGCTGAAACATTAAAAAGAGAGATCTACTGAAGGCAGATGCATTTCCTCCTCTATTTAGACACGAATACAGATGTTCTTCATATCAAATATATATTATTCTCTGTCTCTGGTGACTGATCTTAAGGAACTATAAAAACTAGCTAAATGTATTTATGGCTTTATACTAGTGCCCATACCCAGATAACTCTTAATGCACTTCTCTATAAATACCAATTAATAATGCACGTCAGAGAGAGGTCTGTGTTAAATAAAACTTCATGTTATGCCCTCCAGGTACGACCAATAGTCTCAGAGACTCTGTAAATGCAGAGATGGTGTTTTTTTTTAAAAAAATAATATCATTATTGGCCCTCTATGTCTTCACTGCATACTTGGTACTTTCCACTTTTCAGCTTACTGATATTTTATTTGTGTGTGTGTACATACAGATGCACACATCCCATACACAGCATATAGACTGTGTATAAATTACTTCAGAATGTTTTCCAGAAAAGTTCTTTGCACGTGTCAAATGAGTTACAAATGCAATTCTCTTGGAGCAGAGAATATCAAGAGATGTATCATCTGCCACGGATGACGAATACCCCAAACAGGACAAGCATTGATTTTTGTTTGTGCCTGGGTGACATAAAATTCACATGGATTTCCCTAGTCCTCTGAGCATTCAGAGATATTTCTAACAGGCAAGTTCCAGCTTTCTGAGAGCTGGTGCAACTCCTGTGCCTGCTGACATCTTCCAAGAACCACAGGTGAGGATGGCCACAGCTGAAGTAGGGTCACAGGCACAACTAATAACTTCCAGATACCCCTTAATCTGGTAGCGGTTCCCGTTTGTAACAGGGTGACCTAGCAAAGCCAGTCACACTTGCTGTTCAGCAAGTATCTGTTAGAAGTCTGAGCAAATCGACTACACCATACTACCTAGGATTTGTGAAAGCTTTGGTCTAGAATTTGTGTGAGCATGTAAGACTTGTGTGTTTGTAGGTGCAAACTGGGCATGTCTACATAATGATTTGAGCAAACATTTTTTCAGTCAAGTTCCAGCTTATGTTCATATTCTGTCACTTGGACAAAAGCCTTTGTTGAGGCACAAGGTCTGAGTCACACTCAGGAGAAAGTATGGTCTGAGCTACCCTGATATGGGCCCAAGGCACACCATAGCCTTCTCTACACATAGGCAGAGCTCACTCACAGTGTATACAACGCATGGTTCACATCAGCTATGTCAGGTCTGGCATCCTTCCTGAGATGGTTTGGAGGTTGCAGGCTGCAAGGCATGGAGTATTTGTGGGTCACCGGAGCTCAGATCACCCTGTGACAGAACGGGTGCGCTACACTGTGGTAGATGTGTCCAGCATCCACTGATGGGAATGCACAGAGCTGAGACAAGGAATACACCGAGCTTTATCCTGTTGCCTAAGCCAAGTCCTCAGGGTGCTTTGTAAGGCCTGTTTCAGATGCCTCACTTCTCAAATCTAAAACAATATGCCAGCTTTGTAGTCTGAGGAATCAGGGAGAGGTAAATAATTTAGATCTTCACAGGAGACAACCAAGTTGCAAGGTGTGCCTTTTTAGTCAGACTTTTGGTAATCCATAAGTTAGGATGGAGGCTCTAGACACCACCGAGAAATGTGTCGTCTGCCTCAACTTGCTGAAAGAGTTCACAGAGCAAATGTAAACTATTAATATCCTGTACTCATAATGTCTACATTTCTTTGCTTTTTTTTTGTACTGCTGAAAAACCCTACAATAATCTCCAGTCCTTAATTCTAGCAGACCCTTTTCTTCTGGTTTACAATAATGAGATATTACAATATCCTCTGGAAGTTGGAGGCACTGACAGAATGCACTCCAGCACTGCATGTTCTACCACACCACAGCACAATGGGACACCATTACTGGGAATCAAGTCTGTTCAATCTTGTTATGTCCTTCCAGAGCCAAATCCTGCTTGACTTACTCATGAAAAAATCCTATTGAATTCAGTGGGCATTTTGCCTGAGAGGGGAGCAGTGAAGAGCCCTCCCTCGTATTCTTCAGGCATTTCACTGAAGAGGGGACTGAGCATTTAAGACACTGAGTTTCTGCTGGGTGGCACAGGACCATGTATCTTCCCAGGAGAGCTCCTGTAATCCCTAGGAAAAATTAATCAAGTGATTAAGAAACTAAGATTTCTGATGAGCTTTGTATTTTCAGTTTTGTTTTGTTAATCCATTAAAGCAAAGCTTCAACCAAATACTTCCATTTATTAACTGTTTTGATTTTCAGAGAGGTTTTTATTGACTTTAGATAAATAATAATAGTTGCTTGTGAAAGCAGAGCATCTAAAAACAACAGTGAAACATTTCCTTTTTTCACACCAAAGTTGTAAGCTGCCAGGAGGGCTTTCTTGACACAGCAGCATATTTGAGCTACAGTCCTTCAGACCAATTTCCCCTCCCCAGTTTATGATGGGATTTTAATCCAAACAAAGCAAGAGATATCTTAGGTGGGAAAAAAAAAATAAAAATCAAAACCTTTAAAGTGGCTGAGGGATATTCAAGCTGGTCTGTTGAAAATTCAGGGTATTTCCACTTTCCGCTGTTTATTTAATGTAACAAGTTCATGTGACTTGTTTAATCAGTTATTACTGTCCTAATAAAATACAAATGAACCTATTAATGCATGAACTGTACATAAATAATGATTTATCAGCCCCCAAGATCTGGCCTGTTGAATACACATGGATTCTGTATGACAGATTTCTGGTAGACCCAGATATGAAACTCTAGATTAGACTGTGGACCTGACATCCCTCGAGAACATTTGGATGCTTTCACATCTGGGTTTCAGCAAAATTAGTCATAAGATCTTATCTCTGATTCTTTCTCCCACCAGATTTAACCTAAGGACTTAAATGATAGATTTGCCACTTAACTACACTTTTTCCAGCTTATTTCTTTTGTGTTTTTACGATGATTCTCAAGCTTCTGGTGCCTGTTGTTCACCCAAGAACCTAAAGAGCAACAGCCAACCATAAATCTGTGTTTTTTTCCCAGTAGCCACTAGAGTTTAAAAACAGGAAATCCTCCTTCAAAGTTTTCACTGACTCTTTTAGAAAACCAAGTCACTGTCCATAGACATGTTGTTGTTGATTCATTTTCCAACTCATGTTACTTAAGAAATTGTGAGTGGTTCTTCCTACCTAATTATTCTCCCACCCCCTGCCAAATAAAACAGGATAAACATGTATTGATTTCAAGGGAGATTTTGGGTCAGAATTTTCTGTAACAGATTGGTTTCTTAGCCTGTAATGATGTGAGTCCACCCTTTCCTTGTAATAAATCCCCTTCAGCTGGTTCTGTGGAACATTGTAATGCATATACAGAATCAACGGAATGCCCTGCTTGGAAGGTTAATGAATAAATTATATTCCTCCTCCCTATTCATCTCTTCTGATGTTTGAGTGAACGGTTGAAGCAGTAATAATTGCTTAATGTGAAGTTACATAAGGGAGGTATGTATTATGACATTATGCCTGCATGTGTATCAAGTGCTCCAGTTTTATCAGAAATGAGGTACTATTGCCAAAAATATTCATAAAGAAGGAAAATAAGATCAAGATGCCCTCTCCACTCAGATTCCTCAAATAAACTCCATGTCACTCAAATTCCACAAATAACAGAATAGCAACTCACTAGGTTTTTTTGTTGCTGTTTTGGATCCCAGTTTGCTCAAGTAGCTATATGGGCGGTGTGCTAATGTTGTCTAAGATGGAGTTAATTTTCTTCATAGTAGCTAGTATGGGGATATGTTTTAGGTCTGTGCTGAGAACAGTGTTGATAATGCAGAGATGCTTTAGTTTATTCTGAGAAGTCCTTACACAGAGTCAAGGCCTTTTCTGCTTCTCACACCACTCACCAGCCAGTAGGCTGCGAGTGCACAGGAAGCTGGGAGAGGACGCAGCTGACCCCAACTGACCAAAGGGATATTCCATGCCATATGATGTCATGCTCAGCATATAAACCTGGGCGAAAAAGAAGGAAATGGGGAACATCTAGAGTTACAGTGTTTGTCTTCCCAAGTAATGGCTATGCACAATGGAGCCCTGCTTTTCTGGAGATGGCTGAACACCTGCCTGCCCGTGGGAAGCAGTGAATGAATTCCTTGTTTTGCTTTGCTTGCATGCACAGCTTCTGCTTTACCTATTAAAATGCCTTTATTGCAACCCACGAGTTTTCTCACTTTTACTCTCCCAATTCTCACCCCTACAGGACTGGCAGGAGAGTGAGTGAGCGGCTGTGTGGTGTGTACTGCCAACTGGTGTTGAACCATGATGGGGGGGAGATATTTACATCAGAATTAGTGAGCAGGGTTTCAGAGGGTTTCGAGAACATACAAGAATTTCTTGGCATCCCATTTATTTAAGCTGTATCTGTGCTGTCTTTCTAAACTGAAGGTGGTATCTTTCATCATGCTATTTAGAACAACTACCTTTCTTATGGACTGCTGGAAGTCATAGAAAATTTCTGACTGTAAATTGTATGGGATTTTGAAAGTTATTTCAGTCATTGAGCAGCATGGCTACCTCATGAGTAACCTTAACTGGAGCATTCAAGAATACATCTCCAACACAAAATGTAGGTGACACCATAAGACATCTTCACATAATTTTACTTACTTTAGCTAGCTAGGACAACAAATTGTGGTGGTACGTGCCTTAACCCTGACTGTGTTGTCCTTTGATTTACAACATCGCTGGTGTTGCTGGATGGAAAAAGGTCAGGTGTGCTGGAAAACATGCCTTGATTTTGATGGGTGTTGATAGGTATACACTCCCTTACAAGCTCTGCAGGAGGAGCACTATCTGCACCAGACCGTTTCCATAACCATTTCTACAGCTCTGTATGATGCAGAGTTCTAACTGGCCTAAATACGTCTCTGAAATGAGGGAAAAAAAGTAACTTTGCCTTCATTTTTTTAAAGGATTTACAGTAGCAATGTAGTTGATGGTTGTGTATTGGTAGAGCTCTTAAATATGCTTTAGTTTAATACCACAACACCAGCTGTATGTACAGCTCTTCTGTTAGATACTAACCCTAAGTCAGTATCCTTAATTTCCACCATGGAGTATAATAATAAATTCTTTTTTTTCTCTTTTTTTTTTTTAAATCTTTTTTTTTTTTCTTTAAACTGGTGAGCTGTGACAGAGTTATTTTGCAACTTAACAAGTCTGCAAATTATTCTCATTTCCACTTTGGCATTACTCCTCACTGAGCTGATTTAACTAGTGTTAAGTACAAAACACTTTAGCAAGGTAAGGTTTGTATATTCACAAAGCTAGATTAATGCACAAGAGTAATTTCTGGCATTGGTTAAACATCTCTACTACTGAACTTTGTGAAAGAGGGATTGATGAGTTGAACTATTAGGTGCTGAAGTGTAGAGCAAGAAGAGCCGATGTCTTTCGTGTGATAATTGAAATAATTTCAATTCATTTCCTTCTTGGTTGGACAGAAACATGTTTTCAATAGCGAAGAAATCTTGAGGAATTCCATTGACCTAACCAGTCATATAATGCAAGAAGTTAATGGACAAAAATGATATTCATCTTCAGTTTATAATAGCATTTTCTTTTCAGAGAACCAAAACCGTACAAAGGCAAAGTATATTATAAGAGCAACTGCTGCTCTGGTAGATACATGACCTTTGTTTTATGTGACAATTATTGGGTTGGTGGAAAAATAAGATAAAAATAAAACCACAAATTTTTATGCTAAGATAATAAATTATAAATTATGAAAGTCTAAGGCACCAAACAACTTGTAAGCAACAATCCTGTCTCTTAGCAACGAGTCAGGGAAAGCAGCTTGTTGATAGGAATAGAGCAGACAGGATTGTTTTGCAATGATTACCACCAAGGAACTAGGAACAACATTTTAACACCTGCCTCAGGGCACTTCTGCACCTAGCTATCCATCTCTCCAGTGGCCCCCAAAGTCTGGGCTGGATGCCAAGCAGCTTCTGACTCCTGCCTCCTTCCCAGAGTTGGTCCACTGCAACAAAAAGGACCCCAGAGGAAAGATCAAAGAGGTGGAGTTCAGGTGTGTTGCACACTTGCACCTGCTTCTATTTCTTTAATTACCTTTTTTATAAACAATACATGATCATTAGTGTAAATGTTTATTTTTTTCTCTCTCTCTGCCCCTTTAGTGCTGTGTGTCTAATCTACAGCTAGCATTATGAATGAATGCAGACAAGTATTTGATATGAGGCCAACGTTTTTTACTGTAGTTCTGTTCTTCAATACCCAACACTAAGAGTTGGAGCAACAGTTCAATGAGAAGCAGTTAGTTATTATTTTGCTATTTTCCTTGTTTCAGAAACATACAAAGAAAATACTTCCAGAAATAAAGTGCAACAGAATCAGTCTCCCAGGTCCCTGGACTAACATTAGAGGTGGTTCATTCATTCTCCCAGGTAGAACATTACAACGGTGAAGGGAAGCAGTAGAGAAGGATAGTAAAAATTAAGGAAAAAAAGTTGAAGTGAAATCCAGGCAGAGGAGGCAAAGGCATCTTAAGAGAGGAACAAAAATGAGAGATGGGAAGGGAAGGAAAATAAAAAAAAATACTGTGAAGGTGAGAAGAGCGTGAGAACAAAAGATAGAAATGGGGGAGTGAAGAAAGAGAAAAGAGAAAGAAAATATCAGGAAGACACACACTGGTTTGCTGTTAGCAGAAGTAATTTCCCTTGCAGAAAAGAGTGTGGGGAGAACAGCTAAAAGGAGAATTTAATTCTCATCTGCTGGAAATCCATCACTGACTCATGAGACCTGGCAATTCTTCCAGTCCACTCTAAGCCCTAAGTGAGTTGGAGCGCTGATCAAAGCCTACAGGCCAGCTTAGCCTATAACCCTATCTATCTCCACATTATACCTGAATTTATTAAGCAATACAACTGTGCTAAGCACATTTCTATCAACATAGCTTTGCTGCTGCTGGCTGGAATGAACATATGCCAAACTTTTTTTTTTTTTTTGCTTTGGACGAAACTGACCTATACTTGCTAAGGATACCTGGAGCTGAGTCGGAATATATTTATTTAGCATGAGGCATTGGCCTGGAGGCCAGACTCCCATTGCAGAAAGCCAGGTTTTTGCTATTTCTTTTTCTAATTCCGTATCCAGACCAGGTTGATTTAAACTAAATTTGCTAAATATAACTACTGCCACTGCTGCACAGGCACATAAAACAAATTCATGGGTCGATCCACCTCAAGAAAATATTTGTTTTCCCTGATGCAAAATCCTGAAGGAATTGGTCATTGTGTCTTGTATGACGTTGAGGCTCACCAGGCAAAAGTGGGCTTTCTCCTTCACTTTTCTTTTGGGTGATTGAATATGAAGTCCAGCTCACTGCACATGCTTATGTGAAATAGTTTAACACAGTACCTCGAGGCTCTGTGGTCCCAGAATGCAGTGCAGCTCACTGGCAGTAGTTCAGCTGAAGACTAAACATTTGGCTCAGTGACAGCAGAGCTGCCAAGAGTTGGCAACAAGAGACTCACAGGGAAGCAGCAGGCTGCTAAACCCTTTCACATTTTTAATTAGATCCACACACCCATGTCTTTGAGCTATCATAAATATACAGATGACATAGAGAGCATTATTTGGGGTAAGGAAAAAAAAAGAAAGAAAAGAAAACTTTACTGTGGTATCTCTTACCTTATTAAAATAATTTACCTACAGCTAGTCTTTGGAACTGAGGGGGAAAAAAAGAGGGTAGTGACATTTAACTCAGATAAAAGTCTCTCCCTGACTACAGTTGAATTCACCCTGCACATTGAAAATGCAGGGTCCTGAGATGACTGACACGCCAATTTAGTTGCAATAGCATCGCCAGAAGAGGGCATTATTGGCAGTAACTCCAGTATGTAATTTCCCAGAAGAGCTATACATTCAAGCTCTAAGTATTCTTAAGTGTGTATCTTGCTATGATGTTGTTGTTAAAACTGTTTGGCTTTTTCCCCTTGTGCTGTTTTTACTATTTTCTAAGCACACCTTGATATATTCAAAACTCTTTTATTTATTTTTTATTAATTTCTGCACAGATATTTTCCCAGTTCAGCTCTTCCTAACCTTTCTTTCTTCCTGACTCTTCTGTTCTGCTTCCTCCTTCAAAATAATGTCGAGGTTTGTTTGGTTGTTTAATTTAATTCCATTTTTTATTAACTATTACACAGAACAATTCCTCTGCCACTCATCACTTTTTTCATCTGACACTGTCGAGAACTACAGCAATAAAGGCATATACCAAATAGATTTTGTATTGGCAATTGACATCATCTTATAGGACAGTCCGACACATAGGGTTAAAAGATCTCTTCTTCTGTCCAGGGACAATGACACTCAAAGTATTGTCTCTTGTCTCCTTTGTTATAAACTCTTAACATTTAATTCAGAATAGAAACTGTATCTCTATCGTCAACCTGCAGCATGAAAACATGCACAAATGACCTTTGCAACTGGCCCCGAAAGGCTAGGGTTTTCTTCTTGTGTTTCTCCTAATTTTAAAGAAAATCTAATAAGGAAACAAAATCCTTGAAATGCTGTAGGGGGGAAGAGGAATCACATGTTGTCCTGCCTGCAAGCACAAATTTTATAAATAGACACTACAGCAAACATCAAAGAAATTGCTGCACAGAGAAACCAACAGATCATGTATATTTTACATTGCCCATTTATTCCAAACTGTGTTAGCCACACACTGCCAGTTAACTCTGAATGTGCAAACCACAGTCTCTTCATTCTGGATACCCAGAAAATTGTTTGTTTTTTTCTGTATGAGTTAAACTTGTCTGTATCTTGCTTCTCCTGATTTTCTCCTCTGTACTTCACCACAAACTGAGAAGCACAGAGTGACCCAATCCTTTTGTATGCATGTGAGCTCATGTCAGGTCCATGGTACACATTTCAACACACAAGATCTGTAACCGTTACCAGCAAAACTGCTCTAAATTGTCATGTCCCCATGAAGCTTTATATCTTCCTTAATATGGACTCTGTCCTGCACCAAAGAGCTGAAGGTATAGGAAATACCTCTTAAAAATGGAAACAGAAGCAGGGTCTAAGGAGTACGTAGGCCCTTGGGCTATGCAGAAGCAGGGCTACCTAAGTTAATTCCCTTCTCAGAATACAGGGGGAAATATTCAGCTTTGGCCTTTCTTGGCCTTGTGTTTTCTTTACTCCTTATATCCGCTGGACTATCATTGCAAAATGTTTTAATACTCCACAGGGCAGTCAGTGGGAAAGGAAACATCCCAACATCTTGCCAGAAATTCAGAGCCTAAGTTGCTAAGAGGCATTTTATTGACACATTTAATTGCAGGCGGATTGGGCCAATACAGACTTTCACATCATAAGGTCATAAGGTTTTTAAGTAAGGCAAGGCTGTTAAATCATTGTGTGGGGGATTTCTTTAATGTTTGCAAAATGTTCAGCAAAATAAGACTGTTATTTTGCTTTGGGCTAGCAGCATACAAGTGAACGAATTAAAATAAAAAATATATTAATAAAGATAAAAAT
>VZTO01025572.1:0-24482 GCA_013400615.1 Syrrhaptes paradoxus
CCTGTTGCAGTCACCAGTGCCACACTGTGCTGGTGGCAGCTATGTCCCACAGAGCCCTGCCATCCCTGAGGACAGAGACTCCCCACCTCCTGGGGACCCCTCCTAGGGCTGCAGGGTCCCCGGGACCACCACAGCCAGCCCCATTCGCCCACCTCTGCTGTGTCCCCCAGGTGCCAGGAAGCACCCCTGGGCTCCCTCTGGTTTCTCCACTTCCTTTCTCCCCAGGAGCCCAGATCTGCAGGACCTAGCGCTGGCAAGTCCCCTGGGGGGTTTAACAGTCCTCTGGCACCTCCTGCCCAACTGCCACCTTCAAACCCATCTCCGCAGCCAAGCTCGGGTGAGGCTGCAAGGGGAGAGGTGGGGAGGACAGGCTCGAAGTGACACCGCTCATCCCGTTACCATAGTTTAAAACACTTGTGGCAGGCTTTTGCAGCTTTCAGTGCCCTCTGCCCGTCCTCCCCATGCTGCCTTCTGGGTGTGGGGCCGCTTTGCCAGAGGTTTCATGGCCAGAGAGGGAAGCTGGTGCATGCGGAGACCAGCAATGAGATGCTCGGGGCAACTGATCTGTGCCTGTGGCTCCTCAGAGTTGTGATTGGGCAGTGGACATTCCAAATCCGTCTGGGTGTCCGTTTAACGGCAAACTGTCCCCTCTCATTCCCAACAGAACGGGAGGCAAAGCCAAGGCTTCAGCCAGGGGCTGGGTGCTGACAGTGGGCGTGAAGGAGGTACAAGGCAGGGGTGCAAGGTGTGCTGGGGGGTTGGGGTCTTCAGGCAGCTTGGGGCAGGGTGGGGAGCTCCAGCACCTGATGTGTTGGGAGGTTTTGCATCCCCAGGTGTATCAGGTGAGCTCCCAGGGCTGGCAGTTCTGGAGTATCTCATGGTGGTCTTGTGTTGGCCAGAGCTCAGTCCCTTCAAAGCCACCACCCGCACCCAGGGCTGGAAAGGGGAACCCCCACCCTGGCAGCTCCGTGGGGATAGGGAGCCCGTGCCCCTGTCCCTGCCGCTGGGGCCTGGGTGGGCTGAGCACCATGCGCTGGGGTGACCCCCTGCCAGAGCTGTTGGTCTGCACGCAGCCCCCACCAGCAGCCCAGAGTATCTGCCATGGCAGCCCCGGTGCCGGAGCCTCCTGCCCTGGCAAAGAGCCCCGAGGAGGAGCAGCACGGCATCCGCGAGCCCAGGCACATTCTCACTGAGCTGTCTGCAGCGCTGGAGAACCCGGACATCAGAGCTTTGGAGGTGAAGGGAGATGCTGTGATGGATTTTGGAGCTGCAGTGGGCACAGGGTTCTTCCCCGGGTGCCACAAGCATGGCCCTTGTCCCTGTGCGAGCCTGGTGCATGAGCAGGGGGTCCCAATGTGTGCCAAAATTTGGGGAGGAGGAAGGAATAAGAAAAGCTCCTTTCTACAGAGGGTGGGTGCCCTTGGGGCTGGGTCCACTACCCAGAAACAAAAGGCATGGTGTTACCCCCGAGTCTTTCTCAAACTGAAATTAAATGACCCAAGATAGTTACCCCAAGCTTCTAGTTAAGCTGCAGGAAATGGCAGCTGAATAATTTCCAGCCAACTCCTTGTAGATCAGTTTTCTTGCCTGGTAGCATGCTCGAGGGTGTCCCCAGCTGCTCAGGGCCTTGCACTGTGGGTGATGAGGGGACAAGGTGGCAACCAGAGCCTCAGGATGGCCCGTGGGACCCACCACAGACAGCCACTGCAGGGGGTTGCTTCCGCTCGCAGCCAGCCTGGCTTGCCTCCAAGAGCTTGGGGCCACGTTGGGTGTAAAACCCTAAATCCAGGCGGTTTTTAATGGCCAGCAAAGGCTCCAAGCCACGGTGGCAGGGTCACCCGTGCCAGGGCCTGAGGGAAGCAGGTGCAGGGACTGTCACGACAGGAGCATCACTTATCAGTGCCGTGCCCTGTGTTCCCCGCAGTGGTCTGAGGACGGGCAAGGCGTCCTTGTCCATGCCGAGCTGTACGAGGAGGAGATGGGGAAGAACAAAGAGCTCTTCCCAGAGCTGGCGGATCTCGGCTGTGTCATGCTGCAGGCCTGGCTGCTAGCCTACGGATTCCAACTCAAGGGGACAGAGTAAGTCACCATGTCTCATTCACGAGGCAGCTTTGTGCTGCAACGCAGCTGGGATCACCCTGCGAGGAGCAGCTGCCGGTGAGCCCGGGTCTGCCCTGGGTGAGCTGTGTTGCGCAAGGGTGAAACAAGGCTGGGAGGAAGGGGTGGGCATGGGATGGAAGAGATGAGTATCCAGGATTTGTGGCTGGGCATCGTTCTGCTTTGGTTTTTATTTTGTTGAGAACTGAGGAGCTGGGTTTGTAGTACTGTTGAGAGTTGCTTGGGGTTTAAAAAGCCAGATAAACCAGAGAAGGGAGGGGAAAGGGAGAAGCCTAAAGAGTTACGGGGCTCATGGTGGGAAGGGAAACAGCACCTAAGGCAATGCAGCAGCCCCACGCCCTCCCTCAGCCACAGTGAGTGACCACGAGCCACACCGAGGTTCAGCCAAGGAGCAAAGCCAGCAGGGCCAGGGCAGGAGCAGCGAGGTGCCGGCCAGTCCCAGGCACGGCTGCGCCGTCGCTTGGGCACAGACCAAGGGCAAGGGCTGTGCGTCTCCCACCGCAGCCAGAGCCCGAGCTGGCCGTGCCCCACAGGTGGTTTCTGTCCCCCAGGGTCAACTCGCAAGTGCTCCTGTTTCAGCACCCTCATTTCCAGAGGACGCAGCCCAGCACCACGGACCTGGGTGCCCTTGGCGACAATGCTGACATCTCTGCCACGCAGCAGAAGAAAAGAAAAAAAAAGAGACGTACAAGGAGCCTGCGCCCCTGCAGCGGGGCCACGTCCCAGGACACGCTGGGTGAGCAAAACTGGTGGCTGCTGTCGCACAAGCTGGGCTGGGCTGGCAGGGCCTGTCTCAGGAACGATGCTGGTCTGCAGCAGGATCCACAGAACAACAGGACGGTCCTCAGCCCTTCTGCTTCTCTCAGACCTGTCAGTGTCCCTGTGGGTCGAGTAATGACAGCGGATCTGCCACTGGTGAGGTTTCAGCCGGGCACTGTGATGCCCAAGCAGGCTCGCCATGGCTCTTCCCTCCAGCAGCTGTTTTGTCTCTGCGATGGGGCCATGCATTCCCGGCTTTTATCCCACTGGGAAGCCTCAGCTCAAGGGCATGTGCCCCCCTGCAGCCCCTGGCTCCCCTTGTTGCAGGGGTAACATTCTTCCTCTCCTCCCAGGGCTGCTACAGCCCATGAGCTACAGCAAAGCCCTGGCAGGGAAGAGGATGTCAGCGCTGGGCTTTTCTTGTACCTCTCCAGGAAAACGGCCACGCCTGCGACCCTTGTACCAGTACATCAATGTCGACATACCCGAGCTGATGCAGCCATCATCAGAAGATGAAGTCCCAGAGGTGGCACAGCCAAGCCAGGTCCCTGCAGCCCCCAGGAGGGCAACTGCTCCACCGCTGCAGAGTGAGTTCCAAGGAGGTTTACCCAGCTCCTGTATTCCCCAGCGAGCTGGCCTTGTTCTGCCAGTGACCTGCTGGTCCCCATAGCTCATCCCACCAGCACTGCCTGCACAGGTCTTGTCACCTTATCTTGTTTCTTCCACCCCTGCCCTAGCTTTTAGAGAAAGGGCTTGGATGTCTCTGGGTCACCATTTGCAGCAGCTCTGCCCTTAGGTTTTCTCTGGCCCAGCCCAACAGAGCAGGACCCTTCCCCTTAGGACAGCACTCTTCAGTTGACCCCACAGTCTCCAGGTTCCAGAGTTGTTTTCCATGGGACAAAGCCATGGCCAGCCTCAGCTGGTGACAGGCCTGCTCCAAGCAAGAGGTCAGGCTGGAGACCCAGGGCGGCTGTCCCACCCACACTGCTGGGACCTGGCATCCTGCTGGTGCCAACACTCAGCCTGTCTCCGGGGAGGTGGCTGTGCTGTTGATGCACTCCCTCTTCTTGCAGATACCTGGGCCAGCAGCACTCTGGAGATCCCAGGAGCGGTTGATGAACCCATGCAAGTTGAGAGGACACTCAGATACACAGCTCAGCTGGTGCATCTGCTCTTTCCTCAGTATCAATAGCCACGCAGCTTTCTGCCTCCTCTGTGGCTACTACAGCCTGACCTGCAGGGCAGGACCATCACCTGGCCCATACAGACAGCTGTGGGTTTATCGGTTTGGCTTTTTCCTTGTTGCAGAGAACCTGATTTTCCTAAAAAAAAAAAAAAAAAAAATTAAACAAAAAAGTAATTTTTCACTATAAAATATAGCTGTACATCACACGGCCTTAGGATGCACGTGCTGTCATTCCTTCCTTGTGTGTCAAACGCAGGAGGCTGGGGACCGGCCGTGAGACCAGCTGCTGGAGCTCACCCCGGTGCAGGGGACGTGGGAGGGGACGGCGTGGCACTGCCTTGCAGTCCAGCAGACCACCAAGTGTGGCCTGGTCCCCCTCTACGAGCAGCACTAACCAGCAGGTGTTTCCACGACATCTGTGTTAGACGAACAGGGCTCGCACGGGGGAATCTGGACTTCGGGACAGGGATCTGCCTCATCCAGAGGAGTGCTGCTTTGGCCTCCGTCCCACTCGGCCTCTGCGGGGCAGTGGAGGCTGCAGCCAGCCTACGAGAAGCCCATTTCACCTCTCTGCACACTTCCTGCTCACCCAGGAGTCCTGGCACCCTCCTTCCTCCGCTGGGATCATTTGGGTCTCTCTGGAGATGCTGTAAGCTTTCTTCTACTCCTGTAGTTGTACTTTAGGATTTTCTGCTCAGTACAAACGTACTGTTTGGTTCTCAGTTCGAGGGTCCTCTACCTGTGAAGGGAAGTTTGCAGAGATGCAGCTCTCATTGCTCCACCTGGGAACAGCAAATAAACGTCAACCGCTTGCTTTCTTCATCCAGCTTGCAGCAGGGATGAGCTTGCAGAGAGCACAGGAGCAGCCACGCTCCTACTCTTTAAAGCAGCATGTCAGAACTTGTTTCTGTCAGAGTTTTAACGTGCTGAAAGTAAATAAATACCCGAAGGCAAAGTAAATACCTGATTTACACACTGAGCAAAGAGAGCAGTCATTGATACTGTGGGGGTTTTGTTTCTTAGTTGGTGTTTTCCAGCAATTTCTACGATGAGTCAGGCAGAAAAATCAAGATCCTGTTAATCACAAAAGTTGACATGGAAAGTCCAAGAGAGGCAAGAGGAGCTCCAAAACCGGCTACTCAACAGCTGTAGTCTGAGGGAAACAGCAAAGAGGTAGAAAATAGATCTTCTGGTGGGACTTACTCCCTTGGGGATAAATGGATGACGCTTGCTAGGATAGCACAGAGACATGGGAGGACTCAAGAGGTCCTGAGGGCTCAGGACCTCTAAGTCTCCTCTGCACATTTATAGGATGGGTTCAGCTTGAGCAAATCAAACACAAGCACACAGCTGCATAAAGAATGCCCTCAACAAACACAACTTTTTATTTCTGTAGAAAACAAGATAACTTTTCAGGAAGGACCAGCTTATGAAACAGCAGTTTGCATGTTAATATATATAAATACACAGGGTTGCCATTTAGTGGGAAACACACTGAAAAAAAAAAAGCTTTCAAGTACACAAAATAAATGTGGTAAAATCAGACTATCCCTTCTGCATACCTGCCTCAGAGAGAAACGTTTCTCAAACGGAATGAACTTCCACCCTTCATCTGCCAACAGATCTCTCCACTGGACACAAGCTGCAGGAGGGCGTGAGGACGGGCAGGACCAGAGGGTTCATATCCAGTGTTTGAGATCCAGAGCAGACTTACCCATGGCAGTTCAGTCCCATTCTCTCAACTGTCAGGATGTATGTAGTGTGATAATCACCCAGCCAGCACGTTAAGGGAGCTGCAAGAGGTAGGAAATACCTCCTTCCTTCCATCTCCAGGTCCCCGGAAGGTTAACACTGTACAACTTCATTAACCACGACACCACGGAAATCCCGTGATCCTGGGAGGCATTTAGGAACAGTCACAGAAATGAGAACACGGTCCCACAGTCACGACACCAGCGCTGCCGGACGGTAAACACAACCAACGGACACAGAGCTTATGGAAAAAAAGCTGCTGGGTGCAGGCAGCCTCTTGAGTAGAAGGAATAATGTCTATAGATAGGGAAGAATAGCACAAATCACAGACTTCCTCAAGATTTTCCTGCCAAGACACTGTCAACAGAGAATTCCTGGAATCATTTAAATAAAATACCAGTTTCAAAGAATTTGAAAAACATTTGCCATATGCAGGAAGCCAAAAGGCTGATCCTTAGGTTACAAACTTTAATCTGTTCCTTCTACTTCTTGTCCTATAGGAGTTGAGAGACCTGTTACATCCCTGAACTCTTTTATAAAGTTTCACAAAACTGAGGAGTAAATCAGTCTCGAAGAGAGAAGGAAAAGGCATCTGAACAACAGATACTCCCTGATCTTGCTCTACATGCTCTCATGTTAAAATTGTTAAAATAACCAACCTGTGCATCAGGGCTTGTGTCCCATTTCCAAGCCATGCAACGGCAGAGATCCCATGCTTCACTTCAGCCAGACTTCACGCAAAGGGCAATTCAAGTTTTCCTACCAGTCTCCAAGACAAAAATTAAACGTTTGCAAAAATTGAAACATTTAAAACTCTTTAAACAATTTAAATCGGAACAGTTTCTATCAAACATGACATATTTTACACATTTAAAAAACCAAGGAACTCGGGTTATTAAATAAGAATCTACATGTCTTAAAAACAGAGAGGGTTTTTTACATTACAGCCAGAAGTGTTCATTGTCCTATCTTCCAGATCAGGAATGTTCATAAGTTATTTCTCTGAAGTGCCTCACAGAGGTTTTGATTGGCATCTGGTTCCTCCGTCATCACCTCCACAGCCTCCCACTCCCCTGACCTGCTGGATTTCTTGATGGCCTCTACTACACTCTGCATGTACAGACCATCTTCGAAGGAGGCTGCCATAGAGACAGGTTTATGATCCCACGTCCGACGGTCTTCCTGGTCTTGGAAAGACTGCCGCAGCGCTTGCACCATGTACACCATTCCTTTTAGGTAAAGCAGCGGGATGTCTTTAAACCCCTTGTCCAAAAGGCCCTTGTTGACAGTCAGAGAGTCTGTAAACAGCAGTTCTTCTTGGAGCGCGGTGTTTTTCTGCCCGTACAAGTCCGTCCCGCGAGCTATGAGGCGCCCAGCAGACCCAACAATCATGACTTCATGGATGAACGATCCAGGCATGTTGAAGTTGAGAGTCACGGTGCAACAGACACCCTCGCTCATGAGCATCTGGAAAAAGCAGAAGTCATCGCTAGTGACGTGGCGGATCCCGCTTATAGCTGTGTTCTGCTTCACAAAGGTCTTGAGTAAACCATGGACCTTCTCCGCTCTCCTGCTGATGAGGTGAGTTAGGAGGTCGATGATGTAGGTTCCCATCGTATGCAGCCCACCTCCTCCCATCAGCTCATCACAAATCCAGTTGTACTTGTGGCTGAGCAGGCTTCCCCCATAAACTCGTACATCGCAGATCATCACATTGCCCACATAGTGTTCTTCTATCAACTGCTTCATCTTCACAAAGGCGGGCAAGAAACGGAGAACGTTGCCAACGATGCTCATCAGCTTGGGGTAATACCTGGCGGCTGTGACCATCCTGAAGGCATCCACAGAGGTAGCAGCTTTCTCACAGATCACATTCTTCCCTATTCCTGCAGCACAAATTAAAAAAAAAAATTAACACACACGAGCGGAACATGCTCAGATGCCCCAAAGGTTCTCAAGAGGTGGTGTTTTTAAGAGTCAGGCTTTCCTGTTGCTATTTCAAAGGCAAAGGTCTAGGAACTAAAATAGGAATACCTAGTGCAGCAAGGCTCCAAGCTGCTTCCAAGATGCTCAAGGTGCAGAGCTGACAAAATCCCACAGAGAGAGGCTCCAAATCAAGAAAGAATTCTTATATCATGAAAGATAAATGGCCAAATGGCATCACATGGCATCAAAGCAAGACACAATTTGCACATTGTAGCTATAAAATGATTTGAATGCCTATACAGCCAGACGAAAAAAAACATCACATAACCTGCAGGGAAGAGGCGAGTGAAGGGGAGATTTGATTTTGACTTTGTATTTCATCATCACTATGAACTTATTATTTTAAATAGAATATAGAATCGTGAAGGCTGGAAAAGACCTCCAGGATCATCAAGTCCAACCTTCAACCCAACACCACCCAACCCACTAACCCATGTCCCCAAGCACCACATCCACACGTTTCTTGACCCCCTCCAGGGATGGTGACTCCACCACTGCCCTGGGCAGCCTGTTCCAATGCCTGAGCACTCTTGCAGTGAATAATTTTTTTCTAACATCCAGCCTAAACCTCCCCTGGTGCAACTTGAGGCCGTTTCCTCTTGTCCCATCACTTGTTCCTTTAGAGCAGAGCCCAGCACCCACCTCCCTGCACCCTCCTTTCAGGCAGCTGTAGAGAGTGATGAGGTCTCCTCTCAGCCTCCTCTTCTCCAGACTAACCAACCCCAGATTAACAGATTCATAGAAACAGGACAGACAAGATACTTAATGGCCTGTGCACAGAACACGAGAATTAGAAACAATGTTTTGGTAGGTGGGTTGTTTTAAAAGCATTGCTAATTGGAAAGCAAAACATTTTTGTCTGGATACAGAGCCTACTTGTACAATTAGACTGCAAAGGTGACTGACTTACACCGATGAGAGCTGCACTCGCAAGCTGACCCACTGCATTGTTACTCCTCCTGAGGCACTTCATCTTGTGCTCAGCCTGAATCAATGTGGGCAGTCAATAATTCCTAAAACAGAAATAAGGGAATACAAAAGAGCATCCCAGTGCAAACTTCAACCAACTTCCTACACTTGGTGCTCTGCTAGTATTCCCTCTTCCTCCCCCATCTTCACTCTTTTCTCACGGCATGGATTAACTTTTCCACATACATCTGTTCTGATAAAATACTTATCTAAACATTTTTCAATGTAACAACCAAGGGGACACCTAGAAGTCTCCAGACATTAACTGGTGATGTCAGACCTGAAGGTCAGTCCTCAGTTTCTGCAAGAACTGCAAGAATCGCTGCACGTGGTGGTAGGCAGCTCTCCAAAAACTGCTCCATAGCCAGTAGACTGTGCTCCCTGCTCAGACCAGCTTTTAATCGACTCCCTGATGAGAAGATGGCAGCACAAGCCTTTCTGTCGGTCTCTCACACAAGGGGAAGCCAGATCCTGCACTGTAGCTCCCGCTTGCAGCTCTCCAAGCCTTTCCGAACCATCCGAGGCCCAGGGGCTGGTGAGCTCCTCAGCCAGGAGACAACCACTGCTAAAGAAAACTCTGCACCCTGTAATTCTAACAGACACAAGCAAAATCCAGTCAGAAAACAAGACTATAATTTTTGGGAGTCTCCTCCAAAGAAATTCCCTAAATACATGTGAGTGAACAGAAGGTTTAATGAACAAAGGGTAAGGTCTAACTCCCTGGGGACATCTGGGCTGCCCCCTGGTAACCCCCTGCATCAGGGACCATTTCTGACTCTCCCGTCCCCACTCCTGCTGCTGAGACAAGGCACAGTGTTCTGTTTGATATCCTGCATCTTGAGATGCTTCGGTGCCCGGTTTACCTGCCTTCTTGTTTAAACGACGCTTCTCTCAAGCCAGGTTACAGTAAAATACAAAGAGAAAAAGTAAAAGGATCCTCACAGCATCCGAAGCAGACCGTAGTTCTCAAAGTTTGCAGAAAGTAAAAGTGACTCACGATCCGCACACACACGGGGTACAGCTCTGCGGTCAGTGCTCTGCCGGTGCTGCTCACCCCGCTGCACAGCCACCACCAACTGGGCGGTTCAGGAGCTGGCTCAGGCTACAAAACTCAACATGGAAATATTCACTCCTGTTGGCTCATTTTCCTGGCAGGTTATTGCCCCGAGTTGGCTCTTCAAGGAGCCTGACAGTGTCCACACAGAAGGGGCTGGGTCCCTGTCGTGGGGAACCAAGGGCTGAGCCAAAGGAGACCGCCCTGCCGCCTGGGGACAGCGGTTCCATGCTGGGCTGCCCTTGTTCTGCCACCCACCTGCCCACCCCATCTTTGCGTCAGCGCTGTGCTCTTCTTGCCAGCATCAGCTGAGCCACTTGAGGAGCTCGAATGGACTGATGGCTTTTTTTAGGAGGGCAGTCACGCAGAGCACCAACAGCTCGGCACAGCCCACCAAGCGCTGCCAGAGTGCCAGGAAGCCTGTGTACACCATAACATCTCTGGGATAATCCTGCGGTTGCCCTCAATAGGACACTGACCCAGCTGTCCCCAAGCTCAGAGAGATGGTCGTGTCGTGCAGCAAAGACCAGCTCAGAGGTGGCTACAAGGGCCCTTACCAACATAACGGCCATGCTTTCTGTTTCCGGACGCAGAACAACTTACAGTCCTTGTCTTGTTACTGTTATTTTGATAATTAATAACCTGAACTTTGTACCATAATGTTTTCTTAAATCACTGCTGCAAAATTTTCTGTCGAGGTTCGCACCAGCTACAAGAAGCCATGAGAACCACCACGGGGCTCTGGTGCTCCTCGGAGCCCTCTGCGAGCCAGTTCAGCTCACCAACTGAGCCCAGTTGAGAAACGGAAGCTGCTTCTTTCCGAGCAGGCAGGTTAAATCAGCTTACAGGTGGGTTTGAAGCCCCTGGAAGGAGATGGGGCTGTGGAGCTGGGTTTCCCCATCTCAGAAGCAGAGAGCAAGAACAGCAATAGCTCCGCTGCCCACAATGAAGCTCACTGCAGGCTGGCCTAGCAACATGCCGCAGGGTCTTCTCTGTGCACACCCTGGAGCAAACCCCAGCAGTGTCTGCAGACCATCACCTCACTGAAGTCCTCCAAGAACACTAGAGAAAGAAAGACTCAATCTTTCTCCCTAGAACTTATCTCATTTTGCCCTTATCCAGGAAGCAGGCTGNCTCTTTCATTACTTCTTCCATTACTCATGACTGAATGGATTCAGGCTTCAGCATCCCCCAGCAAGGCAGTGCCGAGCGCTGGCCTGGAGACCGTGCAAGGAGAGGCCGTACAGCCCTGCGTGCACAGCGGGAGCACAGGCCGACTTACACACCCCCCGTCAAAGCACCCAACAAGCCATCAGACCTGACCTCAAACCAACTGCTGCTCTGCTCCCAGGGCACAAGAAACCACCTTTCTGCAGGTGGGTTTCCAGGCAGGTGCACCCTGTGCAACAGTCATTACTAGCTCTGCTCACAGGAGGAACCATTCTTTATGGCTTTTTAGCTGGTGGTTGTAGGAAGAGGGAAAGAAATGAGAAAAAAATAATCATTGCCAGAAGTCCTTAACAAATCATCTACCCCCCCTGTTCAGGGGCAAAAGCAGCTCCTAGATAGATTCCCCAAATTTTCAAACCAATTTCTGATTTAGTAAATAAACTAAACATTTAAAAAAGAGGTCTCTTAACTCTCATTAATGTTATAGAGCCAAACCATGGCTTCACTCAATACCAGATGTAAAGTGTTCACATCCTACGGAAGCAATCAAAAAACA
This sequence comes from Syrrhaptes paradoxus, assembly GCA_013400615.1. Classification (NCBI taxonomy): domain Eukaryota; kingdom Metazoa; phylum Chordata; class Aves; order Pterocliformes; family Pteroclidae; genus Syrrhaptes; species Syrrhaptes paradoxus. The sequence continues at coordinate 11,551 of VZTO01025572.1, forward strand.
AGAGACTGATTATGCAGCAGAATAAACTAGATTTTCTCCACAGGTCCACACTGTCCATCAGCAATGAGGCCTCAGCTTCTCCTGCAGCTGCTTAGCCACACTACATCCAAAATTTGCTGTACGTGCTGAAGTATTTTACAGCTCTGGTTAATAAAAGGCAAGCACAGAAAATTTGCTGTTTTCTCCTGCTACCTGGTGGACACTGCCCAGAGCTGTGACAGGAGCTGGGGATGGAAACAGGTCCCAGAAATTGTCAGGATCCCCCAACCCGCTCCCTCCTCCTGACAGGGAGGGTACCAGCACGGGGCAGGAGAAAGGAGAAGGAAACTTGCAGCCTGGTGGAGCCTTGGGAGGGGAAGCATTAATGAAAATGAAAAGATGGGAGAAGCACAGCCCAAACCTTGGAGAGATGGCTGTCTCTGCAATCAACGCGCACATGAGTCAGGGCTTCTTCTCTGTCTCAAACTGGGTGCAAACCAGCAGGCCACGAGAAGGACACTGAGACCACCCTTGGCCCACCACTCCAGTCCCAGGGGGGACCCACCGGAACAGCAGGCAGCCCACCAGGGCTCCTGACAGCAAGAGGTCCTGCTGTCCTGGTGGGACACGCAGGGGCACCCATGCTCAGAAGCGTCCCTGCAGCACAGAGGGGACCAGCCGTGTGCCACACAGCCTGCTCAGGCAGTGTGAGGAGCGGGGCTGGGCTGGGACAGCCTTCTCACTGCAACAGACACTGTTTGACCCCGCTGGTTGTTTCTTTGCCTGGCTATCACAGCCACAGCTGCCCATCTAACACTTCCCATCAACAGCTAAAGGCCCCAGCCTCGCCTCTCCCTGGAGAGGTTAGATGTAGCAGTTTGAGTCAATGTTCTATTTATCCCACGTAAATATGTTCACTGAACTGAAGCTCCAGTTCTCTACTCTCCTGGATAAAGTCAGATACCCGGGGTTGCACCTAGGAAGGCGGACAAGTGGCCACTGTTGAAGCACACCAGACCATTGCTTTGTCCAGCACAAGAAGTTGGGAGTGTCTGAGGAGTCTTCCCAAATAACCGGCTGTTTCAGACATGCTTGCTTTGGGAGCCTCTCAATGAACGAACACTCATTCCAAAACACTCCTTCATTTCATTTCTTGTTTGCCTGAGGTTTGAAAAGACCTCTGCGCTACTCGTTACAGAGACAGGGAGCACAGTATGCAAAGAGCACTCAGAGCATGCTTGTTCATCCTGTTTCAAGAGCAGGAAATCTGGATTCGTCACAGCACAAAGCAGTGATAGAGCCCTTTCTGATCCCTTCCTTCGTAATTAACATAGATGTGCTACAATTTGTAGGGACTCCACAAAATCAGGGGGTTGAACAATCTATGTTGCAAAGATGTCTTAAAACTATGGAGTCAACCAGTACAAACCAAGAGGGACAAGTAAAAGGTTCCTCTGTAGCCACTGTTTGATGGCTGGGCTCAGCACCTGCAGCAGCATTTTTTTTAGCATCCTGAAGAGAATTTCCTCTGAGGATTTTGCATGTTCTGCCTCCCCGAACTCCGCCTCAAACACAAACATCCCATGTTCTACATTCCACTCCAGCTGGTAACTCCGCTCTGGGCTCTGCAAATGCAAAGGTGGAGGCATTTGAACTGTGGGCCACGAACCACAACACAGACTTTTTGAGAAATTAATTTAGTTCCTCTGAGATCAAAAGAAGCACATACTTTAGGATAGCTTCTTGCTTTGCCTGTTGTGGAGATAAACCATAAGATTACACTGATCTTAATTTGAATTATCCTCTGGGCTTTGATCTGCTCTGTCTGGTTCATGAACTCGATCCAGTGTTGGTGGTTTGTCCCTGCCATGCCAAAGTTGTACCTAGGCTTGTTTATGGATGTCTGTCAGTAAGAAACTCATGCAAGCAAATTGCACTGCCTGGAAAAACTGGGTGTCTCTCTGCCTCTCCCTCCCCCCTCTCTGCCAGAATTAAAAATGTAAGCACATTTAAAAAAATTAAAAATTAAAGTACAAGAAAGTATACAAATAAGTATTAAAATTGTAAGCACTTTAAAAACAAACAAACACCCCAACAAAAGAAACCCCACAAGACCATTATCACTACACCACATCTGATGTTTCCTATAGCGTGTTTCCTCAGCTAGTAAACACCAATCTATTAGATACAATTCACAGCCAGTAATTCTCCAATTATAAACATCCCTGTATCAATCTGAACTTCCAGAGGACACATACTTGCCATCTTTGGCCCTACCCAGACTTCACGTTCCTTCAGAATGCCCAGCCATAGCGAGCCATCCAACACTGGCTTCAAACACGTCACAACATACTTGGCAGCAGATCTACAAATACCATCATGATGAATCTAGCAAGCTGAGAGCCAAGGTCAGCATCAGGCTGGGTCTGAGATGCCCGCATTGCTTTGCAGACCAGAGCATTTCAGGACAGAGAAAAGTGAAGAATAAAGTACCTTTAGTCCTTCATCCATTCGTTCCTCCGGCTTTTTCAGCTTTCCACTTATCTATACTTGCAGTCAAGCACACATATCACCTTTGTACTCCTGCACCAGCTTTATCCCCCTTTCCTCCTCCAGATAATGTGACCTTACAGGTTGCCAGCCTTTGAAGAAGGGATCTCAACCCATTTTAGTTAATAATTCACCAGAGAAGGTTCAATCCTCTCCTTTCAGTCCCCTTGATCATCAAGAGCCATGAGAACCAGTAAAACGCTTATTATCTAACAAGTGTTTAAAAGAACTTCCAGTATATTTAACGAGATAAATTCTAACTTACAGTTCAAATATTCAAAAATCAGCATACCTTAAATTCAAAGGGCGGTACGCTAACAAGGTAAACAAACACATCTAACAGTGTGAAGAAGAAAGAAAGAAAAAAAAAAAACCCTGAATATCTCTCTACATATCTCAGTGGCATTGCAAATGTTTGTGCAGGGAGTTGTTTACTTCCAAAACCAAATTACCTTAGAGCAAAGAAGCCAAGAACAACAAACCACCCTGGCTCACATGGTTTGAGGTTATTACCTGTCCTAAAATTAACTCAGGTGGATCTCGTGTAAACACAGTAAAAAATATCACACTTATTTGCAGAATTACACACAAACTCACACCCATCCTGTACTAGGGAGAAGTTATTAACACTACAAAGTCACAGGCTGGAGAGTTAAGAAATGTCTGGACGCCTGGGCAGCTGGCTCCTACCTCCCTGCCCAACCAGTTCTGGGTGTCGTCCCTTCTCTCCCAGCCACCTCCACCCAGCCCACCTTGCTGGACTCCTCCTGCTGTCCCCAACATCTCCTCCTCCCCAGGATCTGCCCTCCTGCCTCAGGTGGAAGGGTTCCTCCAGCAATTCTGCACCCCGGACCACACCATCCTGCTATGGAAGTCCGAAAAGAGCTCCAGGTGGTGGCCAGGGTGACAGCACGCTGCCCGAAAGCATCATCGGCAGAGAGTTTAGGTGCTAACCCACAAGATTCTACTGAGTGCATGCAAACATTTTTTTTAAAGGCTTTTAACTTTCAGGTTTGGTTTTAATTGTGGGGAAAACAGAAAAGAGAGCTGAACAACACCCCCAACTCTGGTTTCCTATTGCAGAATGTGGGAAGATTTGAAATGAATTAAGCAGCTTAAATTTGTTTTTTTGTTTCGTTTTGTTTTTTTAAATGGGCATAAAAATATTTTCCACCCTCATCATCATCTCAGAAACAACTCATTTTTGTTAAAACCTCCCCACTGTAAGTTCAGGCTGAAGAAGATATGGGATATTTTAGCCCAATTGGATCAAGATTTGCAAAGCTATAAGCAATGATAAATACTATTTTTACAAAAAAAAATAGGTAACCTTTCTCGCAGGTGGCACAACCAGTTCCACACAACACCTTTAGTATTGCATTTGCACGTTGGTGCGACCAGAATCGCGCCAGGATAACGGCTTCAAATTTCTATCTGCCACCAAGCTGTGGATTTTTGGCCCAAGTCCAAAGAGAAAAAGGTACCTAGAGCCTTCACAGCAATTTGCCGAGTTAGCGGTGGAGGGATGTTGATGCAAACCAAATCTACGTCCTGGTGCAGCAAGACATCGTCAGTCCGACTTGTGTAGAAGGAGATGTTCATTTCCTCTGCCAGCTGTTTGGCTTCCTCTTCAGTCTTCCCCCAAAGTGCTTCAATGGAGAAACCTTCTGCTCTCAGCAAGGGTACCAGTACCCGGGCGGTGCTGCCAGTTCCAAACACACCCACTCCAGGAAGCATTTTCATTCTGCATTCATTCAAGCATCAGGGTCTACACGTAGGCCTTGGAGAAAATGTTCAGCTCCTCAGCTTTCCGTTTCATCCACAGTTCCTAAAAGGTGAGAAGTTACAAGTCAGTCTCAACAAAAGGCACATTTTGACATTAAATGCATCTTGCCTGGATGCCAGCTTCTATCCTTCAATTGTCAAAGACCCTAATGAAAAAAACAAACACCCAAAACCTTGCAATCTGTAGAGAAATAGGATTGAGGGACAAGTCCAACAATTCTATTGCACCAGAATGGTAAGAAAGCAGCTGAGCAAGTCAACAAGCATCTTCTGAGCTTCAAAACTCAGGACACACGTACAGAAACACAGACGAGCACGCCGGGACAAACCGGAGATGGCGAGGCACAAACTGGGAGCGACAGGAAGGGGACAAGGACATCAGAATCTGTTGCTCTGGCAGTAAAAGCAGCACTGCTGTAAGGGTGATGATGTGAGTCTCTAAATGAGATAAAGGTTTGTGAGATGAGGTAATATCTTTTCTTAGACCGACTGAGATAGCTGGAAATAATAGGCAAGCTTTCAGGCACATAAATTTTTCTTCCAAATTAAATACCCAAACTGAAAACAGCCACTTGGAGCTAACCAAACTTACAGCAAACAGTTAAGCCGCTCCAGAGAACAACTAGAAAATACCTCCTGTGGGGAAGGCCTGGATTCCCTGAGCTTGTTTAGCCTGGGGAGAAAGCTACAAGGAGACATAATATTAGTGTTTAAATATATAAAAAAACACTTTCAGAAAGGAAAAGGGCATTCCTCTATGTCTACTGTGGGTAGTTGAAGGTTTTACTTAACTGGAGACCAGTTAGAAATATCTCTGCCCATGACATTTCATCTCCAGGAATACAAGGTATTGTGCACCAGTATAATCCTCCCTACACACAAACATTTGGTTAAATCACTCTTCTTTTGTTCTTTTAAGTATTTCCTGCCAAATTAATCCCTTCCAATCCCTACTTGCTGGTTTGTCTTGAAACTGCTTCTGGCCACAACCAGCTGAACTGCCTTTGGCATTCACCTGAGCGCTAGCTTTGAGGAGGCTTCTGACACCTCTCAATCTGTGACGCCACAGCAACCTACGATCCAGCTTTTGTGCTGTGCCTTTTGAGTTCTTATCTACTACACCCACTGCTGACCTTTTCTTAACCACTTTTTTTTTTTTTTAGAAAGAAAAAAGGTTTCTTAAATTTATAAACACGACAAATTCAGTTTTCTTTAGAAGCTTATTGTGAAGAAGGAAAGACCACGTTTAAAACCAGAACAGGTACCAACACCAGACCAACACGGGAAAAAAATATCAGAACTGGAAATCAAGATCACAATCCATTTCGGAAAGAGATGTTTACTCCTCTCCCCTTCCTAAAATACTTGTGCTAAGTTACAATGTGTGAAAGCAAATCCTGACGGAGCACTGAGAAGCTCTAGCACACAAATTGAACTACCTACACTGAGCAGCAGAACAAAACCGCAGCCCTGACCGAATTTTCACGTATTTTTGATGTATACACGCTAACCCAGGAAACAGGAACAGCAGCACTGGGGAATATTTATTGTGCAAAACGCGTGTTTACAGATGCTATAAAACATTTTATGAAACATTTACTGAATTAAATCAGAGCGGTTTCTCCTTATTCTGTGTGATGTTAGGTTTACAGCAATGCAGTCCTTGTCTTTCTTTATAAAGGTGAACAAAATTAATTTGAATTAAAATTAACTCCTTTTTACTTGACATTTAGCAGAACACTCAAATAAGGGTGGTATCAAAAGGATCTTGAAAATATTTACTACTCGACATAAAAGGGTAATTAACTGGCAGGAAGGATGGCTTGTGTTCAGGCTTGTTGTCTATAAATGACTGAAACAAAAATAAAATCTTGCAACTGGACGGACAGTAGGTAGAACAGTTGAAGTCCCCACACATATATATTTGGCAGGTTGCAGGCTGGAAGAAGAAAAGCTGCTTGCAGTACAAAGAGCATCATCTTTTGAACAGACACAAACTAAGCACAGTGAAACAGAGACAAGGGGTGTGCCTGCTCGCACCAGATCACACAAACATGGTCAACAATGTTAGAATTACACACAACAGAAGTTTAGAAAAGGCTGAACTCTTAGAAAATGCTATTAAGAGCTCACCATAGCACTTAACGTGTAGCAGGAGACTCTTGCTACTCAGATAAGCCAATTTCTGTGACGCTGGCTCATTTGAAGCTTTACTTTCTTCTGTTTCCCATACAACTGCCTCTTAAAAATCTCAGTTGGGTGGAATTCACTTTAAACTCATTTATTCCCAAAGCACAACGGTGCTGCTGCATCAGCATCACCAGCGGCTATCGGCACAAACCTACAAAAGCTACTGATCTACTGCCATGGAGACCAACTCCTGCTGATCCAAGAGCTTAAGGACACCAGCTCACCCCAGCACCACAGCAAATCAAGAATTGGCCAACACAGCCTCAGCGATGGCTTCCACCCAGACAGCCACGCTTGCGGGGTCTGAAGACATGGTTTGCACAGTTCCACAGCCCAGCAGGGCTGGAGACCACCCCAAATCCCACAGCCAGCAGGCTCTGCAGAGAGCAGCGTTGATCCGAGGGCTGGCTTCTCTTCCCGCACCCAAGAGGCATCCACAGCCTCTTATTCTGGAGTAAATGCTGGAAAAGCTGCAACGGGAGATTCAGCAAAAGCTTTTGATGAGCAGTAGCAATCTGTACCCCCTGCAGACACACTCAGGCGCTGGTAGATGAGACATCCCAGCCTAGGCCGCCCTGGGGAAGCAATCTGAAAACCCGCTGTATGGGAATGAGGCCACAGCTGAGGAGAGAGGCAGCTGTAATTAACAGCCTACAAACACTGAACAGACAACTGGAAAAAAACAGCACTGTGCCACGGCAAATGTCCCCAGAGCACCGCTCTCTGGAGCTCTGCGTGCATCTCTGATACTTCTCCTCTAAGGGGGGGGGGGGAAAAAAATATCAGAACTGGAAATGACACAGACCAAGGTGAGCAAAAGTATCTTCTACATAAGGAAGACCTCAACAAGCAAAGATTTCTCAGTCTGGAAAAGATGTCACAGATGTCATAGAGGGGAACAAAGTCATGAGGGGCTTAGGATGGAGAAAACCCAATTTGTCACTGACTCTTATTACACAAGAGCAAATCAAACGGAGCTCAGAGAAATCAGGATCAACAAGGAGGCTATTCCTCACACCAAACTTTGGTAAGCTCTGCAATGCCCGGCCATGGGAGACTGTGGACGTGGGCCATTTGCAAGGAGACAAGGGAGAGTAGGCAAGGTCAAGGAATCCACAGAGGGTCACCAAATACACAAAACTCACAGCTAGCACAAGTCGCTGAGCTGAAAACTAGATTCAACAGAGTGTGGAAATGGCTCTGAGAAAGAAAAACCAACACCAGCTTAGAATTAGGTACGATTTCTACAGATTTACTCTAGGACCCAGCGAGTCTGAAACCTTCAAACAAGTCTCACTGAGTTATTTACACAAATCATAAGAAGCCTTTTACAAGCCAGTCTTTCAGAAAAGGAAAACCCTTGTGCGTTGGTATCTCCAGTGATCAAACATGGGCAGGAATGCTTTTCTGAGGACCCTCCCACAGACACACCGAAAGGCAGGGCTGCTATGTGGAAGTGAAAACTGGACTGAAACAGGCATCTCACACATCAGGAGATACAAATCAATCTCCTTTTCAGAGAGATGAAATAATCAAAGCCTGCAACATAACATCATTCTGTAATTAAATTTTCAAACAGAAGCACTTAAAGCTCTTTAATCTTGTTGCTAGCTGCCATTCCTTTTTATGGCCACAAAACATTTTCATTCTTTGCTGAATTTCATGCTGCGTTTGAAGTCCCATCCTGCAGCCACAGAAAAGACCTGTTTGACTCTGTTGGTGTACATGCATTTACGTGACCCACTGCAATCAAAAAATCTGACAATTCCTACAGGATCCAATTCAATTCCACATAGAAGCAGTCAGGGAGATCAGGAGGCGGAGGTCTCAAAAAAGAAATATTACAGGCAAGGATTATGGTGCCCAGGACCTGTTGTGGACCATTACGGGTGGCCAAAGGTAGTAAAAGAATAACAGCCTGTGTCCAAAAAGCTGCTGATCACTGTAACACACTGGCTCTGCAGAAGAAGAAAGCAATTCAGACTTCAACTCCTCCTAAGAAGCTCCAGTTTGATTCCAAGGAAGGTGAGGCATGTGGTGGAGGAGCAGCAAAGACAAGGGGGCACTGTTTTCATCCATCGGTCATTGCTCTTGAGTTGCAAAGAAAGCAAAGACAAGTAACAAGGGCTGTCCATCTAGTAAAGCTGTTACTGATGGTGACATCCTGACGGACCTTAAGGTTGCACGAGAATCTCTGACACAATCTGTGCAGGAACTCCTCAGATTTTCACTCTGCAGAAGGGGCCTTACACCCGTGATGTGAACACACTGCAGAGCCCTCCCGTGAAAACAGATGCTTCCCCAGAACTGTCAGTTCTGCGAGGACCCCAGCAGAGGTGACAGAAACACTGGCAGAGACTGCGGGCATCAGTCTGGCACCAGAAAGATCTGCAAGATCTTTCTCTGCAAGAAAAGAGCTGGAGGATCATCACTGGCCCACCCTGAGCAGATGGAGGTCACCTCACACGTCATTTTCTCCTGTCCAACTGTTCACCCAGCCTCCTGGCACACAGATACCTCAGGCTCTGTACGGAACGGCTCACGTGTCGATCTCAAGGAGTCCAGCATGCTTTCTGTACTTGTGAAGTGCTTTCCATCCAGTACAAGTGGGCTGGGCAACGACCCAGGAGCCCAAAGCCTTGAGCGACCCCCACCACAGCCCAAGGCAAGGCCTCCGCTTGGCTCTGTCCCTCCTGGGCCGGATGTACCACAGCCAAGGCCCCGCTTCTGGCACCCCCCTTCCCGCAGGTACCGCCCGAGGCCCGGGGCAGCGGTGAGGGCCGTGCCAGAGCCAGCAGCAGCTGGAGAACCCCGGAAACCCCACCGGCCCCTCACACTACCAACGGGGCCGCGCAGGTCGGGGCAGGGCCGGCGGGGTGTCTCCAGCAGGGCCCACGCTGCTCTCTGCTCACCGCTCACCGGGGCTGCAGCTGTTCTTTGGGGGGGGGGGGGGTCCCGCAGGGCACCGGACGGGTAGACCCCCACCCCAATTCACCGCACCTCACGGGACCGGAGCAGGCAGGGCCGCCTCCCTCACCCCATCCCATCTCAGGGGGCCGGGCCGGACCGCTCCCTCCCCGGCCCACACGGAGGAAGTCCCGCCGAGCCCCCCCGGACAGGGCCGGGCCCGAGGCGCCCTTACCTGCCGCCGGCCGGCGGAGGGAGCCACCGCCGCGCCGCCTCGCCCCCCGCGCATCCTCCCGCTGGGCGCGCTCCCGCCGCCGCCGCTAGCCCTCAGCGCGGCGCGCGGCGGCGACGCCCTGTCCGGGCCGCGCAGGCGCGACAGCCCCGCCCCTTCGCCGGGGCTGCGGTTCCGAAAATGGCGGCGCCCAGGGCGGCTTCCCTTCCCGCGTGGAGAGCGACCTATCCCGCTGCCGGACAAGGGCTGGGGGGCGGGCCTTCGGCCGACGGACAGCGGCGACAGCCAGTAGAAGGTCGGAGCGGCGCCTCGTTGTGCCCTGGATGAGCTCTCCCGGAAGCTCTCCCGGGAGAGTGCTGCGGTCCCTCATCCTGGCCCAGCATGGCACGGGGGGCTGAGGAAGCTCTGCTCCTCATCCTGGCCCAGCATGGCACGGGGGGCTGAGGAAGGCCCTGCTCCTCATCCTCGCCCAGCATGGCACGGGAGGCTCCCATCAGGTTGCACCGTGCTGCAGAAGCGAGGAGAGGAAGGCCTCGGTGGCAGGACATCAGGCAGGTGCTGCAGAGGTTCAGTGGAAGGGAGCAGAGAGCTGCTGAGAAGCTCTGCAGCCTCCGTCTTGCTTTGTGTGTTGCATAACGCACGGCCTGACAGCACGGGGCACCTTGTTGTAATTTCCTGCTCNTCGCCTGCTCCCATCAGGCTGCACCGTGCTGCAGAAGCATCAGGCAGGTGCTGCAGAGGTGCAGTGGAAGGGAGCAGAGAGCTGCTGAGAAGCTCTGCAGCCTCCGTCTTGCTTTGTGTGTTGCGTAACGCACGGCCTGACAGCACGGGGCACCTTGTTGTAATTTCCTGCTCTTCTGCTTTGCAGAGAGCGTCCTGAAATGTTGCTGTGGAGCTGCAAGGGGCTCAGGTAGGAGAGGAGGGCTGGGGAGGTGGCGGTGGGCAAGATGTTAACATTCGTTTCTGCTGGTAACGATCTCCTGTTTCCCCCCTTTCTTAATGGGAATNCGGCGGTGGGCAAGACGTTAACATTCGTTTCTGCTGGCACAGCAGCTGGGAAGACTGGGAAGGCACTGTCTGCGGGAGAAGGTCTTGCTGAGCCCTGGTCCCAGGGAGACCGAATCATAAATAGAATAATGGAAGAGTTTGAGTTGGAAGGGACCATGGAAGTCATCTCGTCCAACCACCATGCAGTAAGGAGATGTGTGCGGGTCCGTGAGGGAGGAGGAGGTTGTCCGTGGAAAGGGAAGGGCTCATGGTTTTTGCTGTCACCGACTTGTTCTTGCTGAGCTCTGGTAACGATCTCCTTTTTTCCCCCCTTTCTTAATGGGAATGAATCCTAACTGAGCAGAGAATCCAGCTGGGGCAGTTGAAGTAAGGCTTGTATTTAAGTGCAGTACCTGTGGAGCAGGATGGCTCCTGTCCATCTTCTGCACCAGAGACTTCGGAAGGTGACCACAGGCATTGCCCGCTCCAGAATCCTTGGTGCCAGCATCTCCAAGATGGGAGGAGAGTGTGAAGGAGTTCACCTTGTGTCCGATCGGCTTCATCGGTGCTAGCAAACATGACATCAAATTAGAAATGAAAGGGAAGGAAGCAACAAGTACATGTCCTGAGTTGAGAGGAGAAGAAGACTGGAGTACAGAGAGGAACATCAGGAAGAGCACGGGAAGAGATGAAGAAGTCCAGAAGGGAGAGCAAGAGAGACACAGAGCCTCTCGTTTGTCATTCTTCTGGATCTTGTACTATAAGAATTTCATTTTATGACCCTCTTGTCAGTAAACATCCTGCTGGTGTTGCTGTTTCCCCATGTGGGTTGGCTCCCAGGTGAGATCTCAGCCGTGCTTCAGCCAGGAGGTTCCACTGGCTGGCAGAGAAGAGCTCCAGTGAACACCCTTTTCCTCGGCAGACGTGTGGGGCTGGGCTGTGCGTGCCCAGCACAGGGGGTCTGAGGGAGACCTGGGGTGTGGAGAGGTGCAGCCAAACCCAAGTGTCAAGGACTCTGCCCTCTCCCTGGCGGAGATGCCCACTGGGGCTGTGGGAGCACACCCACCATGTGGAGAGGTGCAGGATCAGCCCAGGGGCATGCCAGCGTTCCCAAATTCTCAGCATTGCTTGCTTTCTGCAACCTCCCGTCGATCTTTGGCCCAGAAGCATCCCTGTGGGACAAGCTCTGCTGTCTTCCCATGCTGTGGTGAAGGTGGTGTTGGGACCATGCTCACTGGTGACAGAAGATGGTCCCAGCAGGATACTGCTCCCCAGGCTGTTTCGGGGAGGGCTGTGGTGGTGGGCCGCCATCCCACGTGCTCAGTTTGGGCTCCAACGTCTTGGGAAACAGGGAGAAAACAGGGATGGGAGGAAAGGGGCAGAGAAAATGCAAGGAGGTGGGTGGTGGGGGGGTCAGGTAACATGGGGACGGGGTGCTGCCTTGAGGGGAGAATGTTGGGTCTGGCTTCAAAATGGGGCAGGATTGGGGGTGATTACTGGAAATGTTGACAGGAAATTGAAGGCAGGGAGGTGACAGGTAGGAGCGGGTTTGGTCTGAGCATGAAAGAGGAAGAGCCTGTGGGGAGCCGCAGAGATCACGGGGGAGGAGGCTGGGGACATAGAGGGGCCTGCGTGTGCTCCCTGTGCTGTCCATGTCCCTTTGGTGGCAGGGGGGACGCGAGCCGTGGCTGGCTTTGTTGATCCAGCTGTGGGGAGGAGAGGACATCCCTCCAGCCGGAGGTGGCAGTGGGTGCGGGGAGATTCCTGGAGCACCCCATCCCCGCGGGGCAAGAGCTTGGGCCTGGGTGCTCACAGCCAGAGCTGGGTTGGGGAGCTGGGTCCCTGCCTGGCTGTGGCTTGTACATCCCACGTGTGAGCAACCAGAAAGCTCTGAGCAAATCCATCCCCGTGTCAAATCACGGTGGTCCTTGGTGTTTGGGGGCTGGCAGGGTGTGTAGATCCCACGCCAGGACATCACCCTGTCACCCTGCTGGGCCATCGCTTTCTGCAAGGGGTCTGTTCCCTGGTGTAAAACAACAAGGATGCAGGTGGCACGGGGAGGCGGCACTGGTGGGAACTGGGGAAGCCTTTAAAATACTGGGAAACAGCCGTCAGTGGTGCTCGGCTGTGGTATTTGGGACCGAGAGCACGTGGCTGGGATGAAACCACAGGAGGACTCAAAGCGAAGGAAGGAGATAAAAATCAGGCTGAAGCAAGAGAAGCGGAAGAGAGGGGAAGCCTGTGAGCACAGAGGGAACTGCCTGGTGACAAGGCGAGCTCCCGGCAGGGCTGCAGCTTGCTC
>VZTO01025573.1:11678-24726 GCA_013400615.1 Syrrhaptes paradoxus
AAAAAAAAAAAAAAGCATTTGGCACTCAAGGAAACAAGCCCACAAAAAATTACTTAGAAGTTTATTTCCAGGATCTTTTTGAGTTTGCACTTTTTTTTCGATGAAACAAATAGACGAGTAATTATACATTGCTGTCCAGGGCCTTAATTTCAGGTCTTCTATCAGCTTTAATACAGGCTGTGCCCATGAAGAAAATGGCATAATTTCATTTTGGAAATGGAGATCAGTGTAATCGGCTCTGGCCCAACAAGGAATGTTACGTTTAGTCAAAGCTGTTCCTGCTGAGATCCACTTCCACATAAGTTCCCTGTAACTTCTATGAGAGCACCTAATGCCTTTCAGCTGGAGAAGGTTATAGTATCTTCCATCCTTCATAAACCCTGTGTGCCTTAATATGTAAATGGTTGGTTATCATAACCAAGTCGGGAGGTGGAATCATTTGTAAAAGAGATTTTTAGTTCATGGTTTTGGAATATTTTGATTTTTTTTTCCCTGTAAATATGTCACTGAGGACCTCTTAACAAAGAGGAGTTTAAAAATTTATTTGTGTGTCAGATTCATCCCTTGTGTTTGGGGAAATATTAGTATGCAACCCTGCAGCTACAGTATACTTCAGGAGCTCTGTATTTAAGTAGCAGAAAGATGGACAATTTAACCGGTTTTAAGACACAAAGCAGATTATTCTTAGAACAGATGAAATGCAACAAGAGCAGTATCCACTAGCACAATTTTAATGACAGAATAACACAAAGTGACTTCAGTAGATGGTGGCCTCTGCTTTCAAATACTCGGTCCCATTTATTTATTTAAAAATTTGAAAATTCTTGGATCCACAGCAGACTCATTCCCAGGTTGAAGATAACTGGCTGTGTTCCCCACCTGCCTTCTCTGCGTCACATCTGCTGTTCACTGTGTGGTTTTGTTTCTTTGGGGTTCTGACTCAGGACAATACAACTGGGTCATGGGCAAGGCTGCAGTCCTCTAGTTCAGAGGAAATTAAACTTCTTTATTTTGTTCAAAAAAAGTACATGTAGTAGGTTTATAGCCACCTTCCAGATGTATGCATTTATTTTCGAAGTCTAGCAGCTATAAATATGTACCCACAGGACCTGAGGACTAAACTGGATAAACACCTGAGTCTTTCTCATGCTTTGTAAGTGTCAAAAATCCCTTTAATGTGCTTCTCCCTTCATTTAACTCCTGATTTGTTTCTACCCTCGACCACTTTTACATCTGTTTCTCCATCTGCCGGTGCTCTTATTGCACCAAGAGCCTGGTTGTCTAACTTTAAATGCCGCGGAGAGATTTGACAAAATGGAAACGCATCAAAACCTGGGTGTTAGCCACTCTTGCAGCTCAGCAAATATGATCATTTCTGATTTTACAAAGGGCCACATGCTGTGTATTAACTCGCCAGTTCTGGCCTCAGGACTCGCCTGCGCTCCCCTTGGCCAGAGTTCATTTCAGCCTGTTTCCAGCTGCGGCAGCAATCGTCTGTCTGTCAGAAGGCTATTACCTAGCTTGTTTAAGCTTATCTCTGTGAATACTAACCGCAGTAAAGGTCTAGCAAACCTGTGCAGCCGCTGCATGACAAGCAAAAGACCTTTTCTTGATAACTGCAGCTGTGGGAAGTTGTTGTGTGTCTTTAACAGCGAACAGGTGAGGATCATCCAACTGCAGCTGGGAACCAGTGGGGAAAGAGGTGCAGGAGAGCAGACTGCCCTAGGAAAATGTGAAATAATAGCCCTGGGCAGATCCAAGACTGAAGGCAAAGCAAGCCCAGTGTGAATGCCACACTGCTCCCAGGGAAGCCCTTGGGTTACTGCTAACTACTTGGTGTAATACCTCCCCCTCCAAATTTCCTGAAGATAGGCGCTGTGGATCTTGGAACCCAGAGGGACACCCCCAAGGGTGAGCATAACACTGCAGAAAAGGGGTAGATACTAGAAAGTGAATATATTACTGAATGACTTTAAATATATTCTTAATGAGAGGGTTTGTATACTAATATGGACTCTTGAGTGTTACCAGTGTTGTAATTGGGTAGTAGAAAATGTTCATTGCGTTTTGATTTGGCTGTCTAGACCTTAGTTACAGTAGTGGTTAAGTACTTGGATCCACATTAAATTGATGTTCCTTTTTGTCCATAAGAAGTTTTTTTTAGTGTAACACTGACATTACCCATTCACGCAATAAAACAAACTTGAGGGGCATGACTGAGTTGCCTAAACATAAGACACCTACTATCTTTGAGCTAACCTGCTGTATTCGAGACATCCACCATAGAATACTGACCTTGACATCAAAGCAGAGAACATACCAGAACACGATGGAGAAGCCAGGATACCGCCAGAATGAGATGGATACCCGGGGATGTCTGCAATGGCATTAGTGTCTCAGGCACTGCACTCTTCACGACACATTATGAAAAGCCACAGTCAGGGAGGTAAAGTAAGGCTTCAGTCTTGCAAAGACTTATGCAGGTGTTAACTTCCCACAGTTCTTGATACGTTGCACATGTCTCTGGGCATGATTACAAAGTGTGGCACCAGCTTTCTGGATCTGGCTTTCCAGAGCTGGCCAAAGATCAAGTGAGTGTAGAAGGAGGTAGTTGCAAGGAACTAAAAAATCACTGTGATCTGTCAATAAAAAAAAATTATAAAAAAAACCCTCAATTTTTTTCTTTCTTTTGCTCAAAACTTTGGACTTACTAGCTTTATGAAAATAGTTTTGAGAAATTATGGAATTTATTAGCTCTGTTATACTTTCTCATAAAGTTGGTTTGTGGCGAGACTGCTTTCCCTGTAAAGAGCAGAAGTCAGGCACATCAGCCACAGGGGTATTGCTGTAGGATCTAAGTCAGGAAGGGCTTGTGGTATTTGAAGTGGATAACCAGACTGTGGGGTAATTCCAGTCACAAATCGAGAGCACATAAAACCACCAATGTATCATAGCAGTAAGAATATTACCAACAGCTGATGAAGGATATAAGTGTTTAAAATAACAAAGGAAATTGCTTAAAAGTTGGGACCAGGGTAAAATAGGCTTTTGAGTTTTTCCTAAGTTTTTAACTTCTCACTAATTTCAGGTTTCCTTATGTAGTTTAAATCTAGATTTGACTCCCCAGTGTAGGTGTTTATTTTGGGGAAAGCTGAATTGTCTAAGCACCTGTATTTGTGGCAGGGGATGGGGAGATGACTGATGCTCTGGATTATTTTCCTGAGGTCAGTACAAATACCAGCAGTTGTAAATTTTAGAAAATTCATTTTATCTGTTCTGCAGTTGCAGTGGGATGACATGGAACTCATTAACAGCAGCATTTCAGATTTAGTGTGAATTATGCATCTCTGTAATGTTTCCTTTAGTTCTTATCATTTTGGCTATCAAAGCGCTGTGGAACTGTTTTATTCTGAAGTAACTATGCATAATTCTATTTGTTTTAATACTAAGCAATATCTACACTTCAACTGGGGAAATGTAATCCTTGATCATGCACAATCCCAGAGTCTGCATTGACGGAGTACATCTGTTTCTATACGTGCTCCTCCATCCGATGTTTTCTTTCCTTGCTGAGGATCCAGCCCACACTGATTACATCCAGCACGCTCAGCCTCTCCAGCCTGCAGAGCCCTGTACGCACACAGGGGAGATGTCCCTCCGCAACTCCAGCTCCTGCCAACTTCCCTGCAGCTGATCAGCCTCAAGGCACAACCACGTCTATCTGCTTTATTCCTGTCTGCACACAGATAACAGGGCTTCTAACAACTAAGGGTCAATAAATTTCATACAGTACGTGCCATGACAGGAACAGGGATGCTGTGTGTATATATCTTGTCTAAGGGCAGCCTATACAAAGCCCTTTGGCAATTAACAACTGCTGTAATGTGCCTTGTCAGGAATTTTACCGCTTTGACATCAAGCACTTTGGCCTTCAAACATTTGTGCACAGAAGGTTCAGAATAGAATTAGCTCTTTCAAGGAGTGAATCATTTTCTGCTTTGTTTTCTTCTGGAAAAGAATTAGTTGGGGTGGCTCTTTCTTCACTTCTTAATGCCTTTCATTCCCTAAAGAAAATCATGCAGCCATTTAAGCACTAGTTTATCAGTGCAGAGATTGAAAGGAGGAGCGGTATATTCCAAGGAGAGCATCAGAGTCACACCACATGCATTCCTCAGAGGAAGAGACAACATTAGGAAAACAACAACATTAGTTGCTGGACACATCTTTTTTCCCAGAACAGCTGCATTTCTGTTTCTCTTCATCTTTTTTGTTTTTAATTATTATTATTCTTCCTATAAACTGTGCTAATTCAGGGATCTCTGCCAGAATTGAGTAGCTCAGAAATTAAATCATTTTCAAAGTTAGAAGAAAGATGAAAACTTTTCCGTATTTTCCTACAGCCAGAATAAAATAACTAGAAAACCCTATGGGTAATATATCCTCAAGAGAAGAAGATCAAAAAGCTTTATCCTTTGAGAAGCATATTCATGACTCAACAATAGAAGTCACGCTGGGCTTCAGTATTGTATGGAGACACCAAGAACTAGAGGAAATCTCAGCTTGGTCTTCTGCTGCTCTAGTCGGTCACATTACACTGCTGAGTGAAAGATATTTGTGATTTGCACCTTCAGGTTATATTTTCTTCAGCAAAAACATTGTTTTTGCCGTGAAGTTTAAAATGCTTTTTTAAAACACTATGTTCGGTTTAACTTCTCCCAGTAATATAGCTGCAAATCTGTACAACCCTGAAATTTATGCTCAAGCATTCTGTGAATTTTAGTGTAGTATTTTAGAATGTAGATTTCTGTAATTGAAAAAAAAAAGTCAAATTATTTCTGGAATGGTTGAATAGTCTATGAATAAACACACCTCTGTGGGCAACTTGATGCAGTTTGCAATCTATGGTTCAGAGAGTTGGTTACTCTCTTCCACTATTTTATTCAAAGAACAGTTGTAACTTAGGTCAACTGGAATATGGAAGATATTTCACCTGCCTGCAAAAATAAAATTGTAGGTCAATAATATTCTAATCTCAAATTGTGAATGGTTGACCAGTACTAGACAGATGTCAGAAGAGATGAGATGAGCAATACTTTGTTGTTTAAAGCAAATAAAACCTAGCTCAAAACCAGAGGTGGGAAGCTAACACAGGACAGTTATTTGCCCAGAAATGCAGCTTGAAGGCAAAGATTGGTATATACTGTGAATTTCAGAATTCTCTGCTGTCAAATAAGCATTTCACTTTGTGTAATCCAAGATGCTGTTTTTCATTTGCACATCCTGAAATATTAGTTCCTAGGTTGTGAAATGTGTTTCTTAAGAATATATGATAAATTCCTGTGATTTTCCATGTAATCTTATAAAAATTTATTATGTATTAAATATATTATTAAATTTATACATTTAAAATATACATTAACTTTATTTTCAATTCTGTATTTTAATAAAAACAAAAAATTATTTGGACTCATCTTAGTGGTGGAAACTTGTACTACTGGACAAAAAAGGGAGCCGTTCCCCTAGATTTTCTTTGTTGAACTGGGTTCTCCCTGTAATGAAGACCAAACATAAGCACTTCATTTCATAAATTTGGAAATCACAAATGCATTCATAATTTTGGAGCAGTTTTGTAAAAATAGCTTTTATGTGTTGCTAACGTGAGAAACAGAAAAAGATCACGCTATTGTCTATTGTCATCTTTGATGATGTCACATGTTGGGAAACTGGTATCCATGGCATGTCTAGAATTTAGTGGTGCTTGTCACAGGAACGCTGGTAAATCAATAGAATGCTGACTGGTAAATCAATAGAATGCTACTATGCAACCATCTTTTTGCTATGCCACTGTAGAAAGATAACACAAGAATTTGTTCAAGATTTTTCAAGAACTTATTTAAATGTAGGTGATTGCAAGGTGTCACTGGTAAAGAATTTATGGTAGTTCAACTGTCCCTCAGCCAGCCTGCTAATTTAAGATTTTTGTGTTTACTACAAGCTGAAACAGTAGTTCCCCAAATCCCTGTTTCTTCCAGATTCATTGCCAATATCTATAAATAATGGAAGAGGTACTTGCAAAATTCAAATTCCATCACATCGCCATTTTGCTTGTGGAATTACTTTATCTAAAATATGTTTTCTGTTACAACTGGAATTGCAAATGGTCCTCAGGTTTACGCGGCAACAGGAGATGAGGCAACAGGCTTTTGTTATTTTTTTTCCCAATTACATAGCTGGTACCAGACACTAGTCTTCAAAAATAAAATTAAGAAATTATAGTATTTCATGCTGATCATTTGCTTTTAACAAAACAAGGCTGACATGCGTTGGCTGTTGTTAGCATCACATTATGCCTGTGACAGGGAAGGGAATGACTTAGCATGTCAGAGTTAGCAATGCATTTAGCTTAGATATAGGCTGTAAGTTGTCAGGCACTAGCAGAATAGTAAAGGCAATTTTCCAGTATGAAATGCAGTTGTTTTCAAGCATTTAATCCGCTCAATCAGTTTTGCATAAATTCACAGAGAAAACTCTGCTTTTATTTCTAATTAACCTGAAGTGTCTTAGCAAAAATGTAAGTCTATAGGTAGTCATTGTCGTGGTTTAAACCCAGCTAGCGACAAATACCACACAGCCACTTGCTTACTCTTCCCCCTTCCTGGGGATGGGGGAGAGAATTAAAGGGGTGAAGGAAAAGAGACTCATGGGTTGAGATAAGAACAATTTATAATTAAAATACAATAGAATTGAAAATAATAATAATTATAATAATAGTAATATGTACAAATACACAAATGAGTGATACACAGTGATACTGCTCACTACCCAATAATCAAGGCTCAACCCATTCCCAGCTGATGATCCCAGGGCAGATAAGAGTCCCAAAGCCGCAATCCTGAAAAAAAGATGAGCCCAAGAGTCCAAGAGACTGAGAGGTGACCAAGACAGAGAGAGACATGACCCAGGGAGAGAGAGCAAACTTGCAGACAGACCTTCATCTGCATATTAGGCATGACATGCGTGATATGGCCAATTTGGGTCTAAATCCTAGAACTGAGGTCAAATCCTAGGCTAGTAACTGGGGCTGTGCTCCCTCCCAGCTTCTCCTGCCCCTGCAGACACTGGCACAGCAGAGAAGCTGGAAAGTCCTTGACTGTCCTGGCAGCAACTGTGAACATCAGTGTGTGATCAGCTTCTCCTCAGCACAAATCCAAAATACAGCCTCACACCCACTGGTGTGAAGAAAGTTAACTCTGTCCCAGCCGAAACCAGGACAGCTGTAAACAGCTAATATGGCAGGTGAGGGCTTTGGGGCATATGCAAAGTTACTCGGTTTTTTGAACGTTATGTACAATAAATATTTCATGAAGCATCCCACACTAAAATGCAATGCAGCTAAGTCATCCCAGTTCAAAAAATTGAATGTGAATCAGATGCTTTTAGATTTTAAAGAGCTGCCAGGGTGGCACCAATATAGTACAAAGATACCATAGGGACAGCTGTTATACACGCTGGGTCACAGCTGCAAATGTGATGTACCTTTCTGAAAGCAATTCAGAACTGCCATAAATCCTGTGCTAATAAGTTTCTCTGAGGCTTCAAAAGGACTCTGGCAATTATTAGATTTCTGATATAACAAGATTTACTTACTGACAAGGTCTAATGTACAACATACACTAGAAGTGACATTTATAGTGAATGGTCAGTCAAAAACATTTCATTTGTCATTGTCTTGGTCACCAGGTTATCACATTACTTCTGTATTATTTATTTTTAGCCAAAAAAGTACTAAAATAATTGTGTATGGTGATAGAAGATGAGGCTAGACAGTAACTCCTTTGAAAGAAAACATTAAGCAGGGAGGAAAAATAAAGTCTAAGAATGGTTTATCTTTTGAGACAAGATTTTTAGAACACTGAGCAAGTCGTGTCTGTGTCTCTCACTTTAAGGACTTCTGGTACTGCTTAAATATCTTATTGAATGGCACCCATATCAGATTTAAAGTCTTAAAGTTGATAGATTAAAGTAAATACAAAAGAATACAAAGCCTCTCATATTCTTCCTTCATTTTTTGATATTTCTTTTTGTACAAACTGTATTCCTTCTGTTTGTCATTTTAGCTTAAATATTTGTCTGTGGAATCTTTTCTTTTTTCTTCTAAATTATTCTGTTTGGGGAGCTTTTGAGTGTCAATCATTGCAAAAAAAAGAGCCAGCAGCAGACAACAAATGGCAATCCTTCATCATCTGAAACAAAAGATTCTAAGAGTCTCTCAAAGGACAAACTTTATATTCTTTCATCAGGAAAATCATAACCAAAGTAGATTAATTTTAAAAGTGTACCTAAGGGAATGTGCAAAGTACACAGCCCAATGGAAAATAAGGTTTGTTTATTCCCCAAGGGGCACTGCTTCATTTGCTGCAGCGTTACCAGAGATAGCTTATTGCTCATGTGAACAGGAAAGGAAAAGAGCAGACATAGTGCAGCAGAGGACAATGCGAATTAAGGATGAACAACAGGATGGATTACTGTTGAAGCGTGTTGGTCTTTATTAGGGGTACACTGGCTCAGGGCATTTCCAGAGCATGTAGCTCAGGGTTTGTATGACCTATCAACCTGAAGCTCCTTGTTATTTATGGGCCAGCATTTGCTGTGTACTCCCTTTGGCTTATGTAGATTTTCTCTCTTCCATTTTTCTAAATCCTGCTAGCCCTTCAGCAGCAACATATCTCTCACTGCCAAGAAAATGAGGTCCTGCTCCGGCTGGGGGATTGGACTAGATGATCTTTCAAGGTCCCTTACAATCTCTAACATTCTGTGATTCTGTGTTCCTGACTTGTACAAGTCCTAAGTGTCTGTTTGGTCTACAGTTTTGCACATAGACCTAGCTCCCTAAATTCCACCCAAATGTCACTGTTCCTAAAATCTCTGTAGGAGTTGTCCTTCATGTTTAAATTGCATAGCATGTCTTTCAGGAAGGAGGTTTTATTTAATTTGGCTGAGAAATGGAACACAATGTCCATTCATGTAATGCCATAAAGCATATTAAGAAACTTATGTTTCTAGACAAGTAAAAAAACCAACTGTGTTTATTAGTAAACTTTATTACTATTTGTATAAAAAGACAAAATAAATCTGCTATCCTTACAGGGAAGGGGAATTTATGAGAGCTAAAGCAAAGAGATTTGGTAACATGACCTTTTAATAAGCCACAGCCAGCATCCTCAAATTGAAAGGGAAACAGAAAAATGAAAATGAAAAGGAAAGATGATACAGTCTACTGCTAGAATAGCAACATCAGTCTGTGAAATACTTTTTAAAGGCAGAAAGAAAGACAACAATGAGGAGTAGGTAAATATTTACCATCTGAACCTTGTAAAGGACTCGGCTATCACTGCCCTCAATGTCTTGCTTCAGGAAGAGCCGGATTCCTTGGAACCAGACCATAATTCTGCTTTATAAGGCAGCAGTGTTTAAGGGTCAGGAGACTAAGAGAGGCACAGAACTGCATTTGTCTGAATTGTTGAAAGATTAATGGGGGGAAAAAGCAGTCAAATATACCATATGGACAAAAAAAATGCATTGGCTGGAAAAACTTCATCTGTACATAAAGCAGAGACAGACAGAAACACTTTGTAGAAATCCTTAACCATTAAATTTGTCATGAGCCTGATTATAGAGACACTTGTCCAACGCTAATAGGGAGGATGCAAGATTAGACAGCCATAACAATTCAGTAACCACCATCTTGTTGCAAACATTATTTTAATTAGAATTGTCGGATGTTAGAAGGAATCACCTGAATAACAGCCTTCTATGGACTTTTTACGCTAGCAAAT
Organism: Syrrhaptes paradoxus; assembly: GCA_013400615.1. NCBI lineage: Eukaryota > Metazoa > Chordata > Aves > Pterocliformes > Pteroclidae > Syrrhaptes > Syrrhaptes paradoxus. Next base: position 21,515 of record VZTO01025573.1, read on the forward strand.
TTAATGGACCTGTGGAACCCTATTCTACAAGATGCTAAGCATTTTTTATTTGTATGAATCCCAAAAGACTGGAGGTAATCAGCATTCACAATTATGTGCTTAAATCTACAAAAAGCTAGATACTTAGCTAGCTAGCTAGGTAGCTAGAATGACAATAATGCAGGTGAAATACGTAAGATGGCCACCCATAGCCATCTTGGTACAAAATGAATAACTGAAATTCCCATGCGTTTCTTGCCAGATCTATCAAGGCATTCAATATTTGTGGACACCTAGATAATCAAAAGTAATGTGTCATAAGTATCTCGAGATCTGTTTGCAGGCATGCCAAGAATTCAAAAGCTTTTTAAAACATTTGCCAATTATGTGTCCATACATAACCCATATATCAGTTATGTGAGCTCTTACAGTTAATGTAGATTGCCACTCAATTTCCTTGCCTGCTGGGAAGGACTGGAAACTCCTTTTGGTTTTTTGTGTGTGGTTTTTTTCTTTCTTTTAGGCTCTAACAGCAAAGGGCTGGAAGATAACGCTGTAGCCCTTCTCCTTTGTGTGGTGTAGAAACCTATTCTTTGATTAGCATCTCCGAGGCCAAGCAAGAGTGAGGGGCTCAGGTTGTTGTGCAGGTGAATGTCTTTCTCACAGAACGAAGTATGGCCTTCAAGTCTTCAAAGAATTAATAATAACTACCAACAAACAGTAATGCCTCTTTCTTTGCCATATAGTTTGTGCAAAGTGACAGACTGAAGCACACAAGCCTAGGAAGAGGTTTGAAGTTTAAAGTTCTGGCTGGAGGGACACCACTCACTGCATGTAATTCAAAACAGTAATTTGTATTAAACTGGACTCTATACTTAGCGTTTTTAAGTTTTATCACCACTATTTCTTCCTAATGAAAGCAACAGTGTACCTGGAAGGTGCATTTTTGTGTTCAGAAAGCAGAAAAGTAGATAAGAAGGTTTAAACAAAAAAATGTAAGAAATGTGTTGATTTTACATTTTGCCAGCCACATCTGTATTCTACTCACTAGGAAATATCCCAAAGATTTTTTTTTTACAGTCAAGCATTTGATTACCTTCAAGTAAATAGTTTTGTATTACTTTATAGATCAGTATTTAGTATTTCAGATAGAAATATAGTTACAGATATACTGAAATTATGAGAGTAAGATGCATAAGGATGCAGTGGATTCTGTCTGTCATCTTTTTGTGCTGACAATCTGTATTAATGGCTTTACACAGTACCTTGCAAAACTGTGTTTGGATTAGAGATGTACCAACACTGAAATATTCAGGGGTTTGACAAGGTCATGTTGAAGAAGAACACAGAATGCTCTTCTAAAGCAATTGCATTTTTGTTTTGTAAGTACGTCATTGACGGGAGTTTTTATACAAATAATTCTATTTATATTAGCTTTCTTCAGTCATAATGTGCTTTGAGCACCATATGTTGTCTTCATAGTCAGTTTACGGATTTTCAAAGGTTAGACCTTTTATTTAGGGTTCTCAATTATTACATTCGATTGTTCAAACTGAATGGTAATTTTTCCTTTTAGATCTTATTTTTGCATTCAAAAGAGGTAAGTCTTTCAGTACTTTCCTTTTTTTTTTTTATTTTTTCCCCTTCACCTCAAATCAAGGACAAAATGGCTTAGCTTCTGTTACAACAGCATCTGTGCTAAATGTTTTTGACTCCCACTCTGCTTTCTTTTTACCCAAGGAAGTGAGAAATGGGAGTAAGCAGAGCTTTAAAATTATTCTTTGAGCAGATCTGTGTGTGAGGTAGAGAAGCAATGAACAGAAAGGATCTGAGGAATGATGATAACCACTAACCACTGAGTCTATAACAGAAGAGGAGAATGTTAAGAATAGCTGGTTTAGGTCAGACACAACCATTGCTCTTGTCTCATGTCTCAAAATACAGCTAAAAGCAGAAGACTTACAAAGGGTAGGAGAAGTAAAATTTATATGAAACTCGCTCAGAGTCCTTTCATTTATTGCCCAGGATTCTCAGGGTCACATTTTAATTTGAACTTGTCAAAGTTCCCCTTGGATCCATGTAACCTGTTAGCATNCAAGAAAACAAGTAGACCACTGGCCCTAAATATTTACCTGTTATCATATTATTTGTTGCTGAAGCACTTCTGGTTTCAGGTCATTTCACCCAAAATGAACCAAACTTGCATAGCAGTGGAGGGAGGTCTTTCCTAGCCTGGTTTGCTCTGACTTACGGGCTCGTTGGTAGGAGTGCTCCTGAATTCTGAAGCAGCTGATAAGGGGACAGGGAGGAATTACAGTTTTGTCAATAAATAGCTGAGTTCCCAGTCCCTCCAACCATCTTTGGCTAAACTAGCAGCAAAATTAGGATAATAATTTCTTGTTATGTGTTACAAGACTTCTAAACTCTACAGAGATCAATATTGCATAAGGTCATAAATCATGCTATTCTGCGTTGTTGCAATATTTTAAAATATTTGCACGCTATTTAAATGGAAGTCATCTCAGGAATTTGAAGCATCAGTAAATGTGATCTCATTCAAGTTAAATAACAAACAACTTTTTTTTTTTAAATCGCCTATAAATTATCATGAGAAACAAGCAATACTTATACCACCTCCTGTGATATTTATGAATAGGAGTCAACTGATTTTGTGGAATTGGCCCTTCTAATCAGTGCTGTCCTGCCGCAAGAGTGAATTATCTCAAGGCTCAATACTTGATGTAAATTTATCTTTACAAAGCACTATCAGTGACAAAATTGTAAAAGAACAGAAAATGACACAAAACCATTTTACTTTGTGCCAAAAATATAATGAGATTTGAGAATGGCAACAAAAATTAATCCATTTTGTGACAAACCTAAGATTTTAATCTTACAGAAGGACCTCCTTTGAGCCATGTATAAATACTATTAAAACACTGTTGAAACGAACAGATGGCATTTTTTTTTCCAGAGGGTGATCTGCATGTGGATGAAGTACAGTGTTATTAATGGTCATAAAATCATTTGCAAATATTTTAAACACAAGTATTAGCATATCTCACACTTGGCAAATGTCCTCCTTTGCAGGAAATTGAATTGTGGAAATATGTTTTCCTTGATACTAGACGTAATAATGTAATTAATGAATTGAATGCTTGCTCATTTCCACTGAATGTTCAGGTAATGTTGTCAAATTCATGAAAAGTTAGGAAATGCAGAAAATTAATTAT
>VZTO01025574.1:285-18943 GCA_013400615.1 Syrrhaptes paradoxus
TCCACTGCTACAGGGAAAGCTCCAGATGTGGGTTGATGTTTTCCCCAAAAGTTTAGGACCTCCAGGCCCTCCCTTCAACATCGCTCCCCGAAAAGCCAAGAAGTGAGTATCTGTATATGCTCCACATTATCTGGCCACCCTGACAAACAGAATTCAATTCTCTTTCTCTAAACATCTTCTTTCTTAGATATGTCTTGCGGGTGATTGTCTGGAACACCAAAGATGTTCTTCTGGATGAAAAGAGCATCACAGGGGAAGAAATGAGTGACATTTACGTGAAGGGGTAAGAGCACCCTGTCATGTAACACAAATGAATGATGTTCTAAATGTCCTGGGAATGCCTAGACCATGATTTGGTTCAGCCAACATTACTTGGTTCAGTCAAGTCAAAGCACACTATAGTCTCCGAAATAGTGGTAACCTCAGAGAAGTACGTAAGTATTATGAGATAAAGCATAACCAGTTAATGTGCAGTGAAAGATCCCAGAAGTTAATTTCTTGAGATGGGAAGCAACTGAAAAGACAGTGAGTTAGATTTGGTGCTGCATAACTCTTTTACGTTTCCTAGTCTTAATGTTTCCTAGCTGCATAACTTTTTACCTTTCCTAGTCTTAATGTAAAAAATCTAATAGAAATCAGAGAAATATACTACCAGGCTATTGATCTAATTTCTCCTAAAAAAGAAATTTTAAAACCCTGACAACAACTCACCACTGATACAGTACTGGTCTTAGCAGATCAGAAATTCAGTTCACATGTTCCTATTTACAGTGCCAAACTGGAACTAAACTGAGAAAGGGTGTGAAAGACCTTTCAACCCTCTGTGAGAAACTCCTACAGCTTGTTTGCAACCACTTAATGACAGAGTTACAGTACAAACAAAAGACCAGTGCAGTCCCACTACAAACACCAGACACATCTCTATTTTCAGATGGATGCCTGGCAATGAAGAAAATAAGCAGAAAACTGATGTTCACTACCGATCATTGGACGGTGAAGGGAACTTTAACTGGAGATTTGTTTTTCCTTTTGACTATCTCCCAGCGGAGCAACTCTGTGTAATTTCTAAAAAGGTAAAGTTTTCTAAAGATTACAATACTTAGAATACAGATTGTAAATAGTCTGATAATTTTGTACCTATATAGTGAAAGAGACGGTTTTGCTCAGTTCTGCATACTTTTTTCAAACTGCCGTTGTGAACAGATTCAATTTTGCCTTTGAGCCAGGAACTACACAATGGTAACAACAGCAGCCTCCTCTTAACAAGGGCAAGGTTAGAACCTTAGTATTTCCACCAGCCCCAGAATTCAAAAGTACTAACAGACCGCAGCTTTGAATTCTCGTAAATAATTTCAAAAAGGTACTTGGGTTTTATTTTTTAAAATTTTAGGAACACTTTTGGAGACTTGACAAGACAGAATTCAGAATTCCACCCAAACTGATCATTCAAATATGGGATAATGACAAGTTCTCCTTGGATGACTATCTGGGTAAGACTTCTAAGAAAATAATAATTGTTGTCTCAAAGTAAGAGATAAAAATGAACAATTTTAAATGATCGCGTAAGGACTGTGTTTACAAAGTGTGCCACTGAGCATGCAAATACACTCCTGCTTTCCCACACAGTACTGGGTTACTTGTGCTCAGGAATGAATGAGTGAATATTCACTCAGTAAAGGCCTACTTGCAGGTAAACCAAGATACTTTTCATTCAGGTAAGCCCTATTACAAAGTACATGAAACGATAATGTGCATGAAAACTTACATTGCTTCTTTCTTTAAGTAAAATTACATGAGTACTTTAATTCTAAGTAAGAATGTTGACATAAGGCTGTAATTTGGGTTAAGCAATTTACATCACACCATTATTAATTCTACTTCACACCATTATTAATCCCTACTTTTTTGGATCTCTGCAGAAGATTCTCTGCCCTGTAGTAAGACAGCTCCAAAGTCTTCAGCTTACATACAAACCACATAGGCCTCAAAATCTGAACACAAATAATTGATTTATAACCATCACTAAAGTTAGCTAAATCATGCATTTAAGTATCAGAAATTCCATTAGTATTACACTGCTGTATCTTCTGTTTAGGTGTGTGTGTAAAAAAAATACTCTATTAAAAATCAAGTGATCTTACGTTAAAAAGGGGAGGAGAGCTTGCTAAATCCAATTTATCAAGACAAGCAAGATGGGCTTAAACAGTCTCATGTGGCCCAGAACACAGGCTGCCCCACAACATCCTTAGGCAAACAAGAATGGAATGTGTATATTGATTGCTTTTCCTGTATAATTTAGAGATAGGAAATGTTGATGTTGAACCAAGGTGTTGTGTGGTTGGTTGTGTTATTCAGTGTTTATTTTCTTATTCATGTCCTAGGCTTTGTGGAACTTGATTTACATAAAACAATCATTCCAGCAAAAGTTCCAGAGAAGTGCACTATAGACATGATTCCAGAATACAAGGCAGACAGTTCTCTGAAGGCTCCCAGGACCGCCTCTCTCTTTGAACAGAAATCCATGAAAGGATGGTGGCCATGTTATGTTGAAAAGGATGGCTCCCGTATTTTAGCGGTATGATTATTACTTGTTTAAAAAGTACTTAAAACATCCTCACTTTGCTTTTGAAATTATAAAGAAAGACTGTAGAGAGTCCCCCACTTAGCTGTTACCTTTCAGTGGATAGCTAGAGGAGAAGTAAATAGAATGTTCCATGAACAAGTTCAGGGATTTTCCTCCATCAACAATTTTTTGTTTTAAAGTATTAATTTAATACTTACATTTATTATTTTGTTTTTAATTCTATTTAACTTGAAGGACTCTGGTGCCAGGTTGAGTCATGATATCTTGCCAAAGCAGACAATAGAGTTATTGTGTGAATGAATTTTTCATGTTACTACTTAGGAGAAACACAAGACATCCTAAATGCATTAAACAGTAAATAAAAAAGTTTAAATCCAAAGCATTTTTGTACATCACAAATATATACTGAGAACCAAGAGTAGCTTTGTGATTGTGAGGGCAATCAGAAGACCTAAAGCATTTTAACCTGTTCTATGAAGAATATAAATGCATATTTATCACTTGCTAGAATATTAAGCCTTTCAAGTGTGTCTACTACTTTCTAATGTTTTTGCCTTTAAACTTTGTTACTGGAATTTAATAAATGAGGAAAAATATTCAGCAATATAAAAAATTACTGCTTAGTCATTTGCAAAAGATGCAGTCATTGGGTTCTTCTTGAAGAGAACTGTTTTTGTTTTGATAAATTGGAAAAAAACAATGTATAGTTTAAAACAAAACTACAAATTAATTAGCAGAACAATTTTATGCACTGTGTTTTTTTTTTCTACTTGTCTCTGATACTGTGTTGTGACACTGTCATAGTACAGAAATAAGTGTATTTTGAGAAGGAAAAGGAAAATACACAGATGCACACAATGAGCTGATGCCAAACTCTGCTTATAAGGACCACACAAGTACTATTAGTGCTGTTTCAACAAGATGCTTGTCTCATGCCCCATGTTTTCTGAAGGGTAAAGTTGAAATGACATTGGAAGTTGTCAATGAAAAAGAAGCTGAGGAAAGGCCAGCGGGTAAAGGAAGAGATGAACCCAACATGAACCCCAAACTAGATCTACCAAAGTAAGATATTTTTCTCTCACTAACTTGAACAACATATAATATCTAGCTCCTATGATGTTCTTGACAAAATCTGCATGCAGTAAAGGATCTATTAGACATTAATTATCCTTTGCAAAATTTCATTTATAAAAGCCAGTCTTGTTTCCTTCTGCAAGCATTAGGACAAAACACAAGGTATTTCAGTATTAATGGCACACATTTACTGAAACTGCTATTTTACATTACAAAACTATCTGTGTTTTCTTCAGCCTCCACACAGAGTGTTTTGATGTGTTATACTCTCACACTTAAGTATTCCATGGTTTTATACTATGAGTAATACTTGTTTCTTTCAAAATGCAGCCGACCAGATACTTCCTTCCTTTGGTTTACAAATCCCTGCAAGACAATGAAATTCATTGTGTGGCGCAGGTTTAAATGGCTCTTTATAGGCCTTATCATCTTGCTGATTTTACTCCTGTTTGTAGCAGTACTCCTCTATTCATTGCCGGTAAGAATTTTTAAATATTGGTGTTCTTCAGCTGTGGTATGAAGCTAGTTTACGTATGAGTCATCAGCAGGATACACACCTTACTCAGACAAGATACCCTATCAACTCAGTTTTAGCAGGGAAATAGGGATTGTATCCTTATAGCTATTAAAAAAATCAGCTGATTTCTATTGAGAAACAATTAAAATTTATGTTAAAACTCACCTATGGACTAAAGATGAAGCAAATGAATGCTTTAGAAGTCTTAATAATCTACACCATTAAAAATAGCTAGTAGATGGTCTAGAGTCTGGATTTCAGTCTACTTTAATCTGAAATATCTTACTCATTTTTCACTGTATTTTAACTGAAATTATCATACCATGAACACATTCTGATCCATTTTAATATCTTAAATGTCTTTTATAAAACTACACTGAAGTATTCTGTGCACATCTTTTTAACTATTGTTTCTTCTCCCCCAACAGAACTATTTGTCGATGAAGATCGTGAAACCAATTTAAAGAAGAGTTTTTCCTCATCTCTTTAAATAATAATGAGGTCTTACTTCAGGCTGTGGACCAAATTCAGCAAAGCTCTCCATCCTTTTTATCTGCTCGTATTTGGAACTGTAAAATAGATACATAAGAATTTAACCAAGGTTAGCCAAGGTTCAAGGGTCATGATAGGTGTTTTTTTAAAAAAAAGGACAAACCTTCTCATGTTACATGTACTTTTTTGGTAAAGTTCTGACCTCCTTGCTTTTAAACTACATTTTTCATTTAAAAATCCCTCAGGAGGCTGCCTTCTATTGCTATCTATATTTTTTAGCGGATCCCTCCTTTTGATAATTTCTTTCTATCGGGCAGAGTTTGAAAATTTGCATTTCAACTTAATGAAAAACAAGCACTACTTATAATTATGTATATCAAAGAAACCTCACAGTGCAATCAAAGAAGGGTCAGATGTTGTTTCTAGAAGTTTTCAGCATCATGCTGCTTACAATTTTTAGTTACTGCACTGAAGACTTGACAACGCTATATACATACCTTGACAGCAACTGCACGTGCATAGAAATAAATAATATACTGTTTACTTTGTGTAATTTACAAATGTTTAAATAAACATATCCACAAGTAAAATGCAAGTTTCCAGTTTTCTTTATCTATTGTGAAACTACAATGCATTAGGTATTGTATAGTTTCTATCAGAGGATATAATGCTACAAATCTGGAGTTTAAGGTACTTTACTGTTATCTTTACCGTAAAGAATAAGGAAATACTTCTGCACAAAGTTCTAATGAATTTCTTCATTAATTAGGAAATAAAGGAAATTTGTTGAATAGTTTCACTTGTATCTAGAGATGATCTTGAATCAAAACATAAGAGGATACACAGCCCAGATGCAACTCTTGTTTGAAATCTGATCTGCATATGGGAAGTATTTCATTTAGCCTGTCTCCTCTCCCTAGGCTCAGTGAAATATAATCTGCTCTAAAAATCAGGGATTCCATCTCAATTTTATGGAGGACCTAAGTAGAAGCATCTCTCTGACCATTTTCTGGCACTTGAAATGTAGGAAATCTGCAGCAGAACCTGAAATCAGCATTTTGTATTATTGTCTACTCTTGACTGGATAAAGACTTCATCTGTCTTTGCAAGAATAAATTAGTCTTGAAAAAAGATCTGTCATATTTAGTGGCAGACTTAATGCTTTCTTATAACACAGCCCTGTAAAATAAGCATGCACTTGTCAGGCAGAATAAGTAAATTACACTGACTTAATTCTGTTGAACAAGCTAGAGTAAAAGTATTACATGAAATAATTTCCTGAATGTGAAGTCCTGTTTGCTAGAGTGTCAGAAAGGTAATAATGCCTTTTTTTTTTTTTGATTGGTAAGAAGCTCTCAAGCATCTTGACGTATGAACAAGAGCTCAGAGTTAGAACTAATCACCATCCAGATGGATTGTCCCTTCACTAATAACAAAATAGCACTCCAGAAATAAGTGGCAATTTGCATGAGCTAATGTTTGATCATACACTATTAAAGTTTGTTTCAATCAATGCCATAAATCTGACAGACGGTACAAATCACAACAGCCTTATTTTCACTGTAAGACAAGAAAGTATGTTGCGTGTCACTGTAATTAGAAAGCATTTAACTTGAAAGAGCATTCCCCAGAAAACAATTATGAAATAGAGATCTGAGCATGCCTGTTCACCTAGCATCTGAAGAGTCCCAGGTACTGCCGTCTGAGTTGGTATCACCTCCTTCTAGAAGCCTTTTTGGCCAAGCATGCATAGGCTTGGTAGTTTCACTACAATTAGGCCATGCATTTAAAAAATTAACTGAAAAGTCTGAGAAGGCATTGTGTCTCCCAGCCTGCTCCAGTAACAAACAGAAGAAAACACTCATTCGCAAGAACAAAAATGTCATCATTAATATTTACATACAATGCTAGTGAAATCCTGGTGTAGCTGCTGTGCATGACTCCAACATACAATAGCTTTTTGCCTAGTTCAACCAGTTAACAAAGCTTTAGTCCTGTACAGGGAACAACTTTATGCTTTTCTTGTTCTGCGCTGACTACTGGGATGTTCGCTTTGGCCAGGATAGCTCTGTACTGCGCCAGTTGCCAGCAACTGAGACAAACATCCTTCAAGGCCACAGAAGAAAGGGCAGAACATAGATGCAGTTGATATCACTCTTCCCTATAACAGAAAGTTACTTAACCCCAGGAATTCCTCCTCCTATGAGTTTGCTTTGCCTAAACTGATAAACTGACAAATATTTTGGCCTATGAGCTGATGGGGCCAGTTCAGCTGCACTCCTGTCACTAAATCCCCAGTACAGAGACTCTGTGCTTCACAGGAAAGATTATCAGGGTCTAAAATTGCTTCTCTGTTCTGGGAAAATAAAATGTTTGATGAGGCTACCTTGTCTGCACCTGTGTGTCTTTCAAACATGAGACGCTAGCCTGCTGAAACAGCTAGGGAAAGGCTATAGCTAAACAGAAAGAGCTTTTAACAAAAAATGGCTAAATAACAGCAGTATGTCACTTGCCACCAGTACGTCAGAGTCCTTGTGTCTCTGACATCATGTAGGTTCAAACAACAGCAGCTGCACTCTGATACATGCAGGTATCCAAGCACCATGTGCCTTCCCCTTGGTTGCTTGCTGCAGTCACCCCAACCCCTGACTGCTGGAATGGGCTGTAAGGCAGTTAACAGCTACTGCTATGTATTTACAGCTAAACAGATTGTACAAGAAAGAATCATCATGCAGCTGAAGAAGAAAAAATTGCACCTAAACCAGATCAATGTAAAACAGAGACAGTAATCTCAACACCTACAAGCTGTTCTTGCATTTCTTTGAACAACCACAAGATGACATCCCAAGTCTCATGTGTTCACTAAGTCCTTCCAGTACTTCTGATTTATTCCTATTCTAGAAACACTTCACATATGGAGATGAACAACAAGATATAATTAATAGTTAAGGGAAAACACAGTCCCATCAGAAGTTCATTGCTTCCAAGTGTATTTGGAAAGCACAGCTGTAAGTGCCTTCGGGACCTGCCTCTTATATACAAACAGAAAGTGACTCCGCTGTCTTGTTCCCACTGACTTTAATGCTGTTGTGTAACTAGGATTTCCACTCCATGCCACTAGATACCTAAGTACTTAGCAATTTGAAAGCAGTACCAAAGAGTGAGCTGGCAGCATTCAGTGCTGAATCTTGTGTCAGTGCTGGCTCAGCTAGTATACACTGAGCTTTTTACACAGTACTTCCCTTTGCTCAGCTGTGTGTGTCATGTATACAGACAGGGACCTGAATTAGAAAGACAATTCTCTAAAGAACGAAAACTAGAAAGTTCTTTAAAGATTCATCCCCAGAAAAGAAATGGGAATACATATTATGTCTGTAGAGTCTGACCATGCCCTGACCACAAAGCTACCCTTTGAAAAAGTTTGTCTCCTTTGTAAACTTTGCTGTGGCTGAAAGTTGAAATCCATTGACAAGTGCAAGATGAGGAAACATACTTCCTTGAAGCCACCAGAAAACTCTGAATGCATTACAATTGCTTATGAAAGACCCCAAGGCAATTCTGTTCCTTTCCTAGGCCTAAAAGATGTCAAAACTACCAGCAAAAAGCAGTGGGGCATTCAGAACACAGCAGGAGGTATGCAGACACTGTGGACAGAGCAGTGGGACTGCCAGCCACCTCAAAGGGATCCACCAATGCCAGCACAGAGGAGAGAAGCACTCCTTTAGGGGAGCAACCTAGAGATGGTCAGTGAGAGACAATGAGCCTACAGCATGTCCCTCATGAGCCTAAGCACATACCTCACCCCTCACAGCCCAGGGCTGCAGCAGGGTGCCAGCATCCACATGGGCTCTGCAGAGCAAGCCACCTCCCCACCATCCCCTTCTGCAACAGTGCTGCTACCACAACAGCAGTGCTGGGAAGTGTTCCCACCAAAGCTGAATCAGTAACAGCACACTCAGCCAGGCAGAAGATTTTGGTTCAACCCTTTCAGGCAGAGAAGTGAACTGAACCTGCATTTCCAGTCTGCTGTGTAATTCTTGTCACTGTTACACAACACTGTGGTAAAACAACAGAAGACACTATCCCCAATGTTTTCTAAAAGGAAGTGTGGGTATTCAGTACTGCAGCCTGTTGCACTCTCAGACTGCCTACAGGCTTCAGCCCAGGTCTTTGGAGATACGGAAACTTTTTGGTCACGATAAAAGTTAGGTGCCAAGCTGGCTCAGCTGTAAGAAGACGCACATAATTCCAGAAAGGAAGAGATGCAGAATTAGTAGTGACTGGAGAATTGATATAAACTGTTAAGTGCAACTGTTGTTAGGCAGCAGTGGAACAGTTACAGGTTTGCACCTAAGCACCTGAACCTCCATCCGTACCCCTTTACACAGCTATGTCTTCTGTTGGGTCTTGAGAGCAGCTCAGTATGAAACAGCAATTAGGAAAACTCATAAAGTTAGAGGCATCACCAAACAGGGAAGAATGAATGAACAATGAATGTTACAGTGGGGTATCAATCATAATCCTCCGACGTTCAAACTTTCTATTTGGTTTTGCTAGAGGTCTCAAAAATGGCCCATTATAAATGAATAAAGACTGAAATGTGTACAATGAAAGTACTCAAGAGCAAGCAGGTAGGATAAGGCCTCCTGTACAAGAAAACCTTAAGAGGTCAGCATGAGCCTGGACAGAGTAACAGAGTAACACGAACAGATATCTAAAGTAAGCTACAGAAAGGTAGAGAACATATAAATTTGGTGCTTTTCTTCAGGGTCTATATTAAAACCATGCACATGAACACATCAAGACCACTTCCCCCTCAAAACCTTCCAACTAAAAGGCAAAAAATTTACAAAAGGTTAAAGGAGACATTTTAGTGCAGGTTTTAGATAATTGTTGTAACACACTAGAATGGCATATTATTTCATTTAATGACAACAAATAAAAGCTGTAATACCTCCCTGCATTTACACATTAGGACAACATTACAAAATACACTAGCTCTTATGCTTCACTGTATCCCATGCTCACTGTCAGGAATCCCCAGAACAGTATTCCACTTGCAGGTAGAACTGTGCAACTGAGAGCAGGATTATACACTCACAGCTGTGAGAGATACCCCTCCTTGCAGAATTCCCAAGTTTTCTAGCCTTGAGTGCATACTCCTTACTACTGAGGTTATCAGACAAAATACTGAGACACAGGAGTTTAAAGTTAACAAGGGATCAAAGGAAACTGATTAAGAATAGCTGTTCGGACAATATATGATTAACATTTGCTGTGCTTGCGAAGACAGGATGAGACGACCAAAGCTGTGATGATAGGGGAGTAACTGCTAACCCAAACGAGAGGAGAATATACAACACCTGCAAGGCTGCGGAGACAAGGGAGACTGCTTGGACCCCTAAACAAGCTGGGAACTGTCCTGGTCCTTTGGACTGAGACCAAGAGACCAGAAGGTGAAAAGTTCAGTTCCAATGAAGACTTGTTTTACTTGCGCTGGACGACCACCAGGGAGCACTACGCAGGTGCAGAAGGACTCTAGCTAATTATTATACGAAGCAGGGCTAGGTGGGGCTAGGTAATTAATATGAATGAAGGTATTGTGAAACTTAATGCATATGCAACATTTCAGGGAATAAATAAAGGGATAGGTTTTGCGAAAAGGCGCGCATGTCTTCGGCGGAGCTATCCCCCATGTGCCTCAGCGCTGAATAAACTACATACCTACTTTACAGCTTTCACGAGTTGTGGAGTTTTTCCGCATCAATACCATGAAGAAGTGATCTCTAAAGATCATGGACCAACTTCAGAGTCCAATTGGACCAGTTTCCAATGGGGCCATGGCTTCACAATGCATTGGCATTGGGGGCATTACTAACTATAGATATTTATTCCTATTCACTACCTTGCCCTTGAGTAACAAAATTAGACTTGGAATAAAAAGAAACACCTCCAACCTTTTCCTATAGCCTTTCTGAATTTTTTTTAGTGTGAGACTGTTTTCTTACTTGCATCAAACATAGCACTATGGTGTGTTGAAACAAATCGTGGGTTATGGCCTTGACAAGAATATCTTAACGGGATGTAGTCATCAAACAAAACATTATCAAACAGAGTCATCAGCAAGTTCCTTTGCCCCAAGACTCTGTTTCAGGACTGTAGGCACACTCAGGGAGACAAGAATACATCAATGGCACAGAAGTGACCTTCAGAATTTATTTGCTCGTAGGAGGACAAATTTTACAGGGAAAATAAAAATAAATTAAAAATAAAGTAAGAAAAAAGGACTTAGGCACCAGTCCATGCATGTACCAAAAATGGGGATGGACACTGCAAACATGACAACTTATCAGTCAAGATGAAGAATCCTCTAAGAAGCCCAACACTTAATCTAAATGTAAAAGAGATATGCTAAAACATATGCTAAAACAGTGAAAGCTCGAGTTAGTAGCAAAATGTGAGACATCACTATCTTGGAGAAAAGCACAGGCTCCTGCAGCAAAATTCCAGATTTCTTATCACACCTTTCCCTGATTTCAAGGGGAGAAAGTTTGCAGAATTATTTTGTATATGAATCTCCTCTGCTTTTACTCCCTGATATATGAAGCGTTTGTTTTAATTTACATAGTTAAGGAATGTTTTGTTAACAAATGTTTTGTTGAGACAGCTATATGGCTGAGAACTGATAGCACAGTTAATTAGCGCCTTCACTTCAGCCTTATGCCCTTACTTCTCCAGTACAAGAAACAAACACTGGCCTCCAAAGGCTACTTGTGGCCTCCTGTGGGAGCACCTGCGGGACTCCAGTGATGAGCTCCTGCTCTGGACCTCTGACACTCCCTGGCCTGGCAGAGGAGATCGATTTCAGCACGCTTTTTTCAAAGCTAAATAGTTCCTGTTTTGGAGCAGGAGGCAGCCAATTAAGCCTTTCAAACTAGTCCTGCCCACATCAGATTAGTCTAGCCCAAGGTATATATGGCCTACCACATAACCCATCTGCCCTGATGCAAACCTTGCACTGTGTATGCATTGTATTTGTATAACTGCTACTGTTAGAATACTATGAAAGAAAAAATAAAAGACTGAGACAAGTATTTATGGAAGAAAGAAAGGAACTGGAACACCTAGTGAGATCTTCAGCTTGTGTTGCCATACAGGGGCTCTGTTACTAGGGACTGAGTCCAGTGTTTGGTTCTGTTTCTTGCCTTGAAAAATTCTGAAACAAAATGTGGCGATCCCACTGTGCTGTGAGTTTAAACACACACACACAAAAAGTAGACAAGTAGAAGCAATCAGCTCTAAGAAAGGATTTACTTTTACTTCAATTGCAATATGTGCCTGTGTTTTTAATTAGAAATAAGATGTCTCCACTCATCTCACTCTGATCCATGCTGTGTCAACTTAAGCCCTGACAATGAATCTCAATAGTCAAACAAACCTCTGTCCCTCCCCAAACATCCACCATTCACATTAAATAAAACACATAACAATGGAGGAAAAATAGACCTGAAAAGAACTTATTTTCAAATGTAAAGGTCTAACCCGAGGATAGCTATTTTCATGCAAATCTGAATTCTTCTTGCTCATATACATGGAACAAGAATTATCTGTTCACTTAACACTCTAAACTTCTCTTATGCGATTAACAGGGAGGAGCAAATTAAAGGAAAATGGAATGGAAATCCCCCAAAGCAATGAAAGAGAACTGTACCTCCCCTGCTTCCAAACTAGCAGAAGACCCTGAAAACGAACTTGTGCAGTCAGGGCAATAAGGAGGGAAGAAAATGGGTTGGAACTCTAAATCCATCTTGCACAGCAAAAGCCAGGCCAGCTTGCCAAATCATGGGAGAGTTCTGCTGTTAGCATCAGCACTAACAACTGATCTGCTCTTTGTCCCTTTTAGAGCACAGGGGAAAACATCTTCAATTCAGCCAGCCTCCAAATCAGTCTTACATTTGCAAAGCTCACGCAGTACAGATGCTGATGCACCTCTGAAACACCTTCCCACAGCAATTGTTCAGCATGTGGCCACCTGCTCCATAAAACTTCAACTATATTATACATACCCACTGCAGCATGTCGCTACTGGTTCAAAAGCTGACTTTCCAGTTTGGAAACTGGAAATACCAAATTTCACCTGCAGTAATTTTTTTTTTGTTAATCTGAATGCAATTAAAAAAAAATGCTGTGAAAATTTGGTGTGAAAAAGGGGTAAAGAAAAAATCCATTACCCATCTGTGAAAACAGCATGCTTGTTGGCTTTATCGTGAATAGCAGTTTTAATGAAAAGCTGCAGAAAGCTACCAGAATTGCTTCTGGTAGCAGTAGCTACATCTAAACTGGACAGAGGAACCTACAAACCCAATGCAGTGCTGAAGCTGTTACAACCTCTCCGGAATTCAGGCCAGGCTGTAACAGCCCCTTGTCCCTGTATCTGCAAAAGATGAACAAACCCACAACATCTCAACTGTAATTTCAAGCTCAGTGAGCTTTTATGCATAATAAGGAGGTATTTTACCCTGCTTATCTGAATCAGAAATGGTCTCTCTGCTGGTGGCGTTAACCAAATAAGATACCCCAAGGCTTGCACAAGGTAGAAACTGTTTCTATTAATTCACAGAGGCAAGGCCAGGTGAATTAGCTATTAATTCAAGTCCTAGTCCTTTTTTAAAAATTATTATTACATTTTTTTCATTTTTTCATGAGTATGTCCAGGATTAAGGCAGGACTACAAATTTTCAGTTGTATATATATATAAGATCTGACCCACACTAACACTCACAAGGATTAAACAAATTACTGTAATTTTAACCAGAAAATCACCTAGACCTTATCAAAATGAAATAAAACACTAGTCAGAACATCATGAACTGGTCTACTCTAACACATCCTGTACTACTCCAGTTGTAAGACAATAGTAAAAAACCACATGGAAATAGGTGGCAGATGCAACACCATAGAATCAACTCTAATGTGAAAACCAAGTGCTAACATGAACAGCTCCAGAGACCTCAATGAATTATAGTCTTGTTGGGTTGACATTCTTCATATGAGCTATTTGTGTCTTTCATCTTTGTCTGCACTAAATAAACAAGAGAATGAGGAACAGGGAAGAAATCAAAAGATGAGACACAAATGAGCAGTATATTGAATCATGCCATATGAGTCACAAAATTGTAATAATGTAGCTTTACAGAATTTTTATGCTTTGTGATACCAGTAAGAAGATATATTAGGAAAAACACTAATGATTTATGCTGCTGGAGAAAACAAAACAAAACCAAAAAAATCATTGGAAAGCAGTGATCCAGTGAGAATAACATTATCCAGTGAACATGACTACTTCTATGGACTGCTACCATAGAATAATAAAATAGTATAGGCAGGAAGGGAGCTTTAAAAGTCATCTAGTCCACCCCCCTTGCAATGAGCAGGGACATCATTCACTAGATCAGGTTACTCAGAGCCCCATCCAACCTGACATTGAATGTTTCCAGGGATGGGGCATCTACAACATCTCTGACCAACCTGTTCCAGTGTTTCACCACCCTCATCATAAAAAATTTCTTCCTTATATCTAGTCTAAATCTACCCTCTTTCAGCTTAAAACCATTACCCCTTGTCCTATTGCTACAGGCCCTGCTAAAAAGTCTGTCCCCACCTTTCTTTATAAGCCCCCTTTAAGTACTGAAAGGCTGCAATAACGTCTCCCCAGAGCCTTCTCTTCTCCAGTCTGAAAAACCCCAACTCTCTCAGCCTGTCCTCGCAGGAGAGGTGTTCCATCCCTCTGGAATTCTAAACTCATTTGTCTTAACTCATAACTCAGAATTACGCCATCAAAATTAATATTTGGGATAGGACAGAATCACTAGGCAGCTCAAGGACAGGGCTTGGGGAGGATCTGAGAGAGAGGACAAGTTTACATAACAACATGCATCAGTCTGTGATATTACAGAAGCACATTCATAAACGGTACCCTTACAATACCTGAGAAAATAAAGTGAAGTCAGCATTTGTAAAAGGCACTACTAATTTCCATTTTTTTTCCTGTTTATTTCACCAAACAAAATTTCTACCAATACATAAAATTAGGGTAAAAATGGTCTAAGGAGGCCATCATTATTCTTAATGGCATTAAGAGAGTGCATAAAGTCAGGAGAATACAAGAACCCATACCCCAGTGTTAAAAAAAGGAGAGGGGAAAACCAGCTCTTGACCAGTTTCCCTCATGACCATGCTTGACTCAGCAGCCTCAGCTCCAATGCAACTCTTCAGCCACACACTACTCTGGCAATCTGCAGAGTCTCCACTTCCCAACACAGTCTTTGAACAACAATTCTGGTGCGCAAGATGCGAAGAATAACGGTGATAGCATGATACATACATGTTGAGTATAAAGCGCTTCATGGCTAAACTTAATCACATTTCCTCCAAATTTGTCAAACAATCCCATGCTTTCATTGTGTAAACCATCTAACAGAAAGAATGCTGTAGCAGGTAAGGAATTTCTTTAATAAATTTCAAAGTTATTAGTAGACATTACCTTTACTACCCTACTTCCCTTTTCCTGTGTTATAACAAGCAAGGTTACTTCGAAAAGTAGCTGTTCTAGTTCACTTACCTACAGAAATTCTTCCTTCAGTTCTCTGCACTCTGACATGATGACTGGAAGGGTCCCCTTCAAAATAAAGACAGGTATGCTAAGTCAACGTCTTTGTGTAGTACCTCTCAAAAGTTATAAAAACCTGAATTGTGAGCCCATATCAAATTATTCTGAAAATAATTTACTCTAAAGCAAACCAAAGCCAGTGAAATTTTAGGAGACCTACTTTTACTATGGATTGTCCTACCTCCTAAAAAAGTTTGCAACAAAGAACTAAAACAGGTAAACTATGTTCATTAGTTCTCCTAGGTGGACATCTGTTGAGTTTGGAAAGGCACTTTTTATCATTTCAGAATTCTGCCTAGGAAAAGGCCAGAAGGCACTCTTGGGATCCTTTGGTGTTTGTTCTGCACTCAAACCCACAGGGAGACTGTCCCAATATCAAAATTATATTCAAACATCTTCGCTTTTTGTCCCCAAGGCTCCACCTAGGACCACAGTTCCTTCAGTCTGAAAGACTGGAGCATCGGTCCCATTATTATCAGTCAAGCCTCTTATGATCCAGCTACCTCAAGATAAAAGCCTTGCTGTTTAAAATCTAATCAGCATCCTGTTTGCATTATGCACAATCTCCACTGAGCTCAGCCTGCTTGCAGTAAAGAGGGTCTGAACTGTAATTAGCACAGAAAGTTTGATACTCAGTAGTACTTCTTATAGCACGTAAACAAGGGCTCATCTCAGAGGACAGATCACTCAGACTATGGATTCAACAAGTCCTACTTCCCCTCAGTAAAACCTGGCTGCAGCTTCATCCTTGAGCATGTCACGCAGAGCCCATGCTGCTTCAGTAAGCTTGGAAGATCCTGGCGAACCCTCATGAACAGTTGCTTATGGCAAGCAAAGGCCCATCAGCGAATTTTGTTCCTTCAACACAAACGTTATCTATGATTCCTGTTACACACACAGTATCCTCCCTGCAGTCCCTGGATTTTAGAAAGCTAACAGTAATTCCATTTTGCCATGAGGGAAAGGAAAGCAAAGCATTATTATTAGGCTGTGCTAAGTGCTCTACTAACAGGTAACTGCAAGCTTGATCTAGCTGTCAGTGGAAATGGGTAAGACTCTCCTAGACAGCATCGATAAATGCTTTGATATGTGTACTTTAAGACAGTATCTCCAGACTATAAAAGCACTGTTTATCAAATGAAACACATTACGCTTCAAAATTCCATTATATGCATTTCAAGGAAAAGAAATTTCATTGCAGAAAACACACTACTAAAATGTTTCTGAGATACAAATATCTCATCCTCAGTTCCTTCAGAAACTGCAAACAAATAACTAGCCCTTCTGAACCCCAGAGTCTGTAGCCTGTAGTTAATGTGATGTTACTAATGCATTTATAAACACCAGGCTCCAAAGCCAACACTGAGATATTCCATCATAATTTAGGTCTCTCATTAACTTCACCACCCTGACCAACATGCTGTCACTGGCAGAGTGTTTGACAGTTTACATTACCTGCAGACATGAGTTCGTGTCAATTCAATTAAGAAAGATTAATTCCAGAACTGACAATGCATAAATATTTTTAAATTACACCTGGCTTTGTTGGCAGTGCTTACTCAAGAACGACTTTAGAAGAGAGAACATGTCTTTAGCCTCCTGGGCAGAAAGGGAAACTAGAAGGTGAAAGAAAGAATTTATTATTAATTCAGTATTCCATCATACTGTCCGAGTCTATCTTTTTTAATTCCCTCCTGCCCTCTCTTCCCAATAATTAAACAAGCTTGTCTCTCACGGTCTGTTATAGAATGAAAGGAAGCAGGAAAGATTTGATCCAAACAGCCACTGCCAGAAAAATTGTCAGCGACATCTTTATGATGATCATTTGCTGACTGGTTTAGGTCTAATTTGTGTACATTATTGCTTTGGAAGGCATTCAGATACCATGGTGATAGACACCATATGAGAATGTAGATAGATAACATTTGACATTTATCTTCATGAACAAAGACCTGGGTAACTCCCCACTGATTGCACTTCTGATGAGTGAAGATAAATGTCACATCAGACTAAGCCATCTCGTAATCTAGTGAAACACTCTTACGCTTGGCTCTGGTGTGTAAAAATACCTAACTTCAGTGCATATGAACAGGCTTAACTAGGTACGTATCAAGCAGAGGGGGATAAAATGATTTGCTCACTGTCATCAAACAGGTCAGGGGCCAGAGGAGCCACATTTACTAAATTCTGGTCCCAAGTTTAATCTACCAGAAAAAACTTTCTCTGAGATTTCAGTGTAGCAGTTACATAGCCATTGCCTGAAAAGAGCATTTTAAAAAGCAAAATCTCTCTACCGCTACAGTGAAATCAGTGCCATACCCACATAAATAAACTCTGTTAAGAAAGAGTGCAGTCCCACATGAATATGACTAGTATCCTACTTTCAGGACCACAGCCTTGCCTTTGTGCTAAATTATGCTGAACTATGCAGATGTACCAACTTCAGTGATACTAATATTGGCTGATGCTAAACAAGGCAGACATCCTTAGCACAACAGGAGTGGGAATCTCTGCTAAAACATAAACCGTGAGTACAAGAGGGAGCATTGAGCCACCAATGGGAAAGGCAGGGAGAGGTAACACTCTCCTGCCATTTTTAAACTGATGGCTTGTCCCATGGGCCGTTTCTGTCCTATGGAGTGAGCTCAGTATTAGGGTTAAACAGGACAAAAGAAATAATGAAATCCAGAACCACCTGACATAAGCATTCAAGATTCTGATGCTTAGACATGACTTCTAATTTTTCTGCACCCAGCAGTTGAAAAGATTGATTGAGTGGCTTGCAAGGCACCTTAAACTCATCAAATTTGAGTACTTTGCTAGCCAATATAAGGCAGCATAAAAACCAGACAAATACAGCAAGAAAAACGAAACCCAGAAAGTAACAATATTTTCAAATCCCTTCTAAGGTACAGGTTTGAGCAGACACTAAAACACAGCCCAATTCAGGGTTTTAGCTTGGTTTCCAAAGAAACAAAGGCTTATACTAGTGTATTGTTTGTCCATCTCTCTCTCATCAGTCCTTTCCTAACAAGGTTTGAAGCTGCTGGCCAGGCTTCATCTCACACACACAAGGCTTCTAGATGACCAGCATCATATAATAAAATTCAGGATGGATCCAGTAAAAGGTGTAAGCACTTTCATGTTAGACAGCAGGCAGATCGTATTAGTAATGCCTCTATTCCCTAAGTGTATGGAGCAAAGTAGATGACACAAAATCAGAGGAAGAGTAGTCAGCACGTGGAGCAGACTGCACCTGACCAACAGAGAAACACCCAAGGCAGGTGTGTCTGAAATTCATCCTCTGCAGGGCTTGGCTTTC
>VZTO01025575.1:1623-48354 GCA_013400615.1 Syrrhaptes paradoxus
TAAAGAATAGTGTCTGGCTGTGCTACCTGCTCCAGCTACAACAGCAGCTGAGTGGATGGTGGTGGCTGTGCCTCAACTTTCAGGATTGTCTTCCTCACGGTACAAGAAATACAGATTCTAAAGAAATGCTGTGACAACTTCAGGCTGGTGTCCTGAGGGTTGCACTAGAGAAGGTGTTGCAAAAGTCAAAAACTGGATTTCTGCTTTCTTTTTCTGTTAGTCATCAGATAAAGACAGTGCAAATATAAGGCTCACAGTGTATTAGCACTGTAATACATCAGCACTGGATATTTATGATGCTCTTAAATCCCTTATTTTTTTTCCTGTTTGAAGTAACGATAGTAAAGCATACGAGATTTGACCATTACACATTAATGAATAACAACTGTAAAATAGCTGCAAAGACCTATCGGGAACTCTATTTAACTTCAGAAGCCACAGCAATGCCGGGTTAGCACTTTACCTTGAATGGTGTGGTGATAGCATAAAACCTTCATAACCAGTTATCTGGGGTCAGCCTTAATGGTACCATAAAATTTCTTCAACATGAAGCAATTTTTGCTTCCTGAGAGATATGCAAGTGTGCTGTAAGTGCATTTATACATGAGTATCTAATGAAAATAAACTGTTGAGATGTACCTACTTGCCCAAATGTAACATAAAGTCTTAAATTACTTACTAGTCTGATAAACCCCTCATATTTTAAAGAAACATTTCAGAATATAGGATTGAATACAGGGGGGTTGGAACTTGATGATCTTTAAGGTCCTTTCCAACCCAAGCCATTCTATGATTCTATGATTCTATAAAGCACCAGAATATCCATTTGTATATAATCTGCAAATATATATTTATACGTATAGATTATGTGTACACCCCCTTGATGAGTTTGAACTGATTTTTCCCCTTCAAGTCAGATTTAACTCCCTTGCCATGTATGAAGAACACTGCTCAGGCTCCTAATACTGATGCACTTAACACTTTCAGAACATCATTAATATTTCCATGTGTTTACAAGTAAATTTGTTAATTAGTTTCCAAATTAAAACAGAATTTGAAATGCATCCTTCAGTAAATTTAGCATCTCACGATCGCCTATTGCCTTGTCCTAAGCGATTTTGATAACATAACAATGAATAGACTTTGCATTTCCTATATAATTAAAGCTCTGATGCCTTCTGCTATTGTCTACCTGGCTAGAGTTAAGTGGTCATTTTCTTCCCATTAATCTCCATTTCTAAAGGCTTATTTTTTACTCTGGGACTACTAAAAATCAGCCTAACAATAATTTCAGCCTCACTACTTTGACACAGAAAGCCATGGTCAGTCTGTAAAGGGTATCTTAAGACAGGATAATGATTGTGTGTTAGCTGAGGACAGTCTGATTAAAAACAAGAGCAGAAAGCTGCTGTTATGAAAACAGAAGCTTCTCTCGAGCTTTTGGAGAAAAAANAAAA
The DNA here is from genome assembly GCA_013400615.1 of Syrrhaptes paradoxus. Lineage (NCBI taxonomy): Eukaryota > Metazoa > Chordata > Aves > Pterocliformes > Pteroclidae > Syrrhaptes > Syrrhaptes paradoxus. Next base: position 3,081 of record VZTO01025575.1, read on the forward strand.
AAAAAAGCATCAGCCTCTGCAGAAAGATAGATATTCAATTACATGTGAAAAAGATTATTATATTTTTTACTGTTAATTCTTAATCTTTGTTATAAAAATAAAACCACTGATGACAAGATTTAGTGTAGAAATTATGTACAAAGACACCATTGCACTGTACTGCAGTCTAGTGTCCATGAATGTCTTTCATTTCTTACCTATCTCCTTTTCAGCATATCCTTAAATGAACATGTCTTTTATCAAACACACAGGTGGTGCAATGAGGCTGTGACTAGAGCTCTGCTTTGATACAATTGCTGGCAGTCACAATTTAAAAACTAACCAGTGCATCAAGTGATCCCAAAAATCTGTAAAAGCTCTTCTTCTCTCTAGAACAGCAGCCTTTGTTAGTTGCACAAAGGAAAGATCTCAGTAGGAAGAGTGGTAGGCTTTTACTTTTGAAAAAAAAATACACCGAAGACCAGATTAAATGATCCCTCTGTCAGTTATCTCCGTAAACAGAGAGTTATTAAGAAATTCCTTCCACCTTAATGGCTGAACACTGGAGAGATGAGAATGTCATATCCTGCAAAAGGCAACAGGCGCTTTCCCAACAGCAGTTAGCTTTTATTTCTCTCTCCAAGACAGAGGCACTTCAGACACCATATTTTCTACTGAAGATATTTTCTCAATTGAATTTCCATAAAGCTGGGACACTGGGATGTAACAAAAGCAGGAATTATTGTTATTACTTTAGAAAACGATGTTGGAAGATGTCTTTGTATTTACACAGAGAGCACGGGAGATTCTAACAAGGTCAAACATGGAGGATTTTCCAGATGTTTGACTATTAGCTCTGTTTCTTCTTTTTTTTAAAAAAAAAAAAAAAGCTAAGAGAAATTAAATGTTAAATTCCTCCTTTTCTCCCTCCACTGAAAATTAATAAATTAAGTGCAAATTCCTGTCACTCATAGGTCAGAAAAAGAAGGTTAGGAGGCACAGAAGTGGAGTTACAAGCTTACATGAGTGGTTAGGACTCGTGGGCTTTCCAACTGACATATAATCTACCTAAATACCCCCAAATACTCAATAGATCTGCTCAAGCTTCACAGGAGTCAGGCTTGAGCTGAGAGCTCACAACATTTAAGCCACAAAGCCGTCTCTGGGACCACAGGTCCCCTTGACTCTCTCCAGCATGCTCCAAATTCCATCAAATGAAGTTTCCAACTCAAATTTCTGAGGTTGGATTCGGATAATTCAGCAAGGCCAAGTTCACCATTCTGGGGATGCTCTTTGTAGCTCTAATCCTTCCAAACCAATCTGAGCTCATTTTCAATTTCATGGGTCCAACTGGCTCCTGCAGCTGAGCTTTAGGAAAGTCTGTGAAGTTGAAAATTGCCATTCTGCTGAGCGCCTGCAAGTATAATGATATATGTATATTTCTATCTTTCTGCAGAGATGTTACTCATACATATTCTTTGCATATCAGCCAGCCTATAAGCCATAAACAATGAATTTTTTGTGCCAAGGAATTCATGCTACTGTTTTTTTTNATAGATGACATTAACAAGTTTTTAAAGTTTAAAACTTAAGGCCAAATTTCTCCTTCAGTGAACTTTTGAGACTAATTTGGTCACGCGATTGGTTTGCCTGCATGCTGCCTGGTGTCACTCTCTTTCTTCCATCCACTCCCCATAGAACTGACAAATTCCTTCTGGCCCCTGGGACACAGCTCACAAACTGTTTGGGTCCTACAAGTTTCACAGACAAGGGCGGGTAGATAGAGCCCAAGCCACTGGCTGTGTTGAGGAAAACATGAGTAAAAGTCAGCTGTTATCTGCCCCAAATCCATCTCTTCCTTCCCTACCGGGAGCACCGAAAAGGACAGAGAGGGCACTCTGGGGACGAGGCAAGCAGACAGAGGAGAAAAGGAGAAATCCAGAGCAAAGCATTCTGCTTTTCAGGGACTAATGAATTTGCTGTAATACCGAACACTTTAGGCTCAATCTTTCTATTTCCAAGTTAGTACAGGTGCTTTTGGAAAGCACAAAGTACTTTTAAATTAAAAGAAAAAAATCAAAAATTAGTCCATATTTTGCAAGGGTGGCACCTGCTATAATCTAACCCTAATCTCTTCTCAGGAAGGAGATCAGAATACTGGCCCACATATCAGAAAAGTATGGGTCACAGGCTTATCAAAGAATCCTTCAGTCCCATTGCAGTCTCAAAGCAACCAGAGAGTTACAGATATCAGGGAAATATGCAATCTATCATCAAGTACATATCAGTCCTACATCAGTGCCTGCTCCTGCCTTGTGATAGCCCAGGCAAACCTAGACTGGCTGGATCCAGCCATCAGAATTTCAGCCTAGTCTCCAAACTACCAGTTCTTGACACAACCCCTTCCACAAGCCTGCTAGGATTACTCTACTATTTATGAATGTGACATTGCAGACAGGCAATAGGCACTTCAGCACTATCAATTTGGATTTTATCTACATGTTTACTGAGGAACAACCTATCCTGAGACACGGTCTGCCTTACTTTTTGTTTTTCTTGGCAGCTCCCCAATTAAACTCAATATTCTGGGAACTAGGTCAACATACAATTCATGAACTAGGATACAACTACTCCAATTTGGTCAAAAACCAGGAGCTGAAAATGTAGTTGCAAGTGAATAGCTTTAAAAATCACTCTTGTTACAAGAAAGGCAAAAAGTGCACAATATTTTTAAAAAAGAGATAAAAGCCCAACTAACAAAGACAATACATAGAAGTAAATTAATCTTAATATTCTTCTTGAATTTCAAAGAAGGGACTCCTTTACAAATTAGGTCAGAACAGGAGAGGAAGCTAATGCCATATAATTATATTACTAATATTTTTAGTGGATCTTTATGACTTAGGCTATTATAACTGGTTTTGAAAAAGAGGCTTTTTACCCTGACAGACAAGTTGTCGAAACATGAAGGGAAGCCAATAACCTTGCCATCAGCTTCTTATCGTAGGGATGTTTCTTGTATCACACTGTCAATATTATTGTTTTATACAAACTGCCACAGGATTGGAAGAAAAAGGTGTTATGAGAGAATAATCTGAGTTCAAATATTAAAGAATAAATTCTGGTATTTGAAAAAAGTTTGAATAAAGGAATGCTGAGGGGACTCTGATAGGAAAATCAAACTTCCTAAGAGTACAGCTTCTTTATAGTCATCATCTATGAGGGTCCTACTCCCACTCCCATCATTGTGTATTTACACCCACTTTTCAGCCATCCTGGGCAGACTAGGTCAACACTCAGATTCTTTGGTTGATAAGAAATTCTTGATATCTTAAGAGAAAGAGTTTTATGTTAAAAGAAAATTCTAGTGAATTGGATCTTGTGAAATTTTCATTTTTGAAATTCTGAATTTGTTACAAGTTCCCATGGTTTTGTTCAGAAATGGATTCTAATTATTATTGTATTGTAATATTACATTGTGAGACGATAACTGAAATCTTCCTGTTTTTATATTTTTTAAAGCCAGCCACTACCTAGTGCTAATTGTAATACTTTATATTTGTTTTCTGTTTCAAAGGATTTCCTGACTGTACAGTAATGAAACATGTTAATATAAGACAAGACAACAACTTGGAACTGCAAGTTAAATGCCTGAAAACCTTAAAGAGGACTTAACCCTACCATCAGGCTTGGACATATCATTAATAAAAACATTATAATAATATAACAAAAAATAAAAAAAATNTGCATGCTGCCTGGTGTCACTCTCTTTCTTCCATCCACTCCCCATAGAACTGACAAATTCCTTCTGGCCCCTGGGACACAGCTCACAAACTGTTTGGGTCCTACAAGTTTCACAGACAAGGGCGGGTAGATAGAGCCCAAGCCACTGGCTGTGTTGAGGAAAACATGAGTAAAAGTCAGCTGTTATCTGCCCCAAATCCATCTCTTCCTTCCCTACCGGGAGCACCGAAAAGGACAGAGAGGGCACTCTGGGGACGAGGCAAGCAGACAGAGGAGAAAAGGAGAAATCCAGAGCAAAGCATTCTGCTTTTNCTTGTGATAGCCCAGGCAAACCTAGACTGGCTGGATCCAGCCATCAGAATTTCAGCCTAGTCTCCAAACTACCAGTTCTTGACACAACCCCTTCCACAAGCCTGCTAGGATTACTCTACTATTTATGAATGTGACATTGCAGACAGGCAATAGGCACTTCAGCACTATCAATTTGGATTTTATCTACATGTTTACTGAGGAACAACCTATCCTGAGACACGGTCTGCCTTACTTTTTGTTTTTCTTGGCAGCTCCCCAATTAAACTCAATATTCTGGGAACTAGGTCAACATACAATTCATGAACTAGGATACAACTACTCCAATTTGGTCAAAAACCAGGAGCTGAAAATGTAGTTGCAAGTGAATAGCTTTAAAAATCACTCTTGTTACAAGAAAGGCAAAAAGTGCACAATATTTTTAAAAAAGAGATAAAAGCCCAACTAACAAAGACAATACATAGAAGTAAATTAATCTTAATATTCTTCTTGAATTTCAAAGAAGGGACTCCTTTACAAATTAGGTCAGAACAGGAGAGGAAGCTAATGCCATATAATTATATTACTAATATTTTTAGTGGATCTTTATGACTTAGGCTATTATAACTGGTTTTGAAAAAGAGGCTTTTTACCCTGACAGACAAGTTGTCGAAACATGAAGGGAAGCCAATAACCTTGCCATCAGCTTCTTATCGTAGGGATGTTTCTTGTATCACACTGTCAATATTATTGTTTTATACAAACTGCCACAGGATTGGAAGAAAAAGGTGTTATGAGAGAATAATCTGAGTTCAAATATTAAAGAATAAATTCTGGTATTTGAAAAAAGTTTGAATAAAGGAATGCTGAGGGGACTCTGATAGGAAAATCAAACTTCCTAAGAGTACAGCTTCTTTATAGTCATCATCTATGAGGGTCCTACTCCCACTCCCATCATTGTGTATTTACACCCACTTTTCAGCCATCCTGGGCAGACTAGGTCAACACTCAGATTCTTTGGTTGATAAGAAATTCTTGATATCTTAAGAGAAAGAGTTTTATGTTAAAAGAAAATTCTAGTGAATTGGATCTTGTGAAATTTTCATTTTTGAAATTCTGAATTTGTTACAAGTTCCCATGGTTTTGTTCAGAAATGGATTCTAATTATTATTGTATTGTAATATTACATTGTGAGACGATAACTGAAATCTTCCTGTTTTTATATTTTTTAAAGCCAGCCACTACCTAGTGCTAATTGTAATACTTTATATTTGTTTTCTGTTTCAAAGGATTTCCTGACTGTACAGTAATGAAACATGTTAATATAAGACAAGACAACAACTTGGAACTGCAAATTAAATGCCTGAAAACCTTAAAGAGGACTTAACCCTACCATCAGGCTTGGACATATCATTAATAAAAACATTATAATAATATAACAAAAAATAAAAAAAATATCAATCTGTGTTTTAAATAACAGTATTATGATAAAATCAAAATGTTGTGGTATTAATCTACAAATTGCCATAGTAGTGGTAGCGGCAGAGGCAGGCTGCTCTCTCCTAATTCCCGGCTGGCGGTAGGAAGCTGAGGCACTCCCCTCGTAAACCACCCAGTAACAGTAATCTGTTAACTGCTGACCAGACCTCCTCTTCCTGTGCCCCGCCTCTAAAACATAAACTCTTGTGATGGATTTTATGATGTGCTGTAAACTTGCCCCGTTTTCATTTTCCCCCTGTGCTCAGTGCTCTGCAGCATTTCACCCTTCCAGGGGAGGGGGGAGCGCAGTATAATGCCGTTTGATTTAAATTATGACCCTGGTGTGCAGTCTCCTTGAGATGCTGTTTTCCCTGCCTGTTCTAACTGCTGAGCGCAAGAGCTACAGCTCAATTATTAAAGAGATTCTAAAAATAGTGGCATGCAAAGCCGTCTACAAAGAAAATCATTCAAACACAGCAAGAGACAGAGCCTGGGCAGTGAGCTTTCACCATTATTAGCTTCTTCATTTTTTTTTTTTTCCTTTCTGTCTGTTGCTCTCTTCCCTCTACCCTTCCATTTTTCCCTTCAGCAACAATAAGCAACAGGGACCTCCAGGACCTTCTCTCCGCTGCCCTAGAAGTCTGCATTAGCTTATACACACATTGACGCAATAAAACATTTCCTTTTAGTAAACACCAACATTCACTAATTCTCGTTTCGAGAGAACCATGAACCTGAATGCACAGGAGTATAGCCAACACAAAATAAATAAGTAAATGTAAGCACTACTACTTCTATCTGTGAGTCTTTTCTCGCAGCCTTCAGCAAAGCTCGAAACAAGGGCAGGGTTAACCATCTGGGAACCTCAGAACGCATGTTTCTTTGTCAGGAATTCTCACAAGGCTATGATTCACTCGATGATTCCTATTTGGGAAAGCATTGAAGGCTATCATTAAACCTCTAATTAAGCGCAGGTAGTACCCTCCTCAAGGAAGGTCTTTTATTTTGAATCAGCAGGTAGGAGGGGAGGTAGAAGGGAAGGGGACTAGGCTATCTGAGAAGGTTCAGTCTACAGTTGATGTAGGGATCCTAAATCCCAGCTAATCTTTCAAAAGATATCTTTAACGATAAATAAGGAAATACAAGCCTAATGCAAAACTGTGATATGCTAACATCTCCTTTTTTTTTGTTTTAAGAGTTTCCTGAATGATTTCAAAACAAACAAGAACAATTACATCCAGATGTAGAGTTGTGGGAGGGAGTGAAAGGCAGAAGAGGAAGGAGAGGCAGGAGAAAAAAGCTTTTTGGCCCCCACTGCAAAGCCTGGATGGATACACAGTACGTGTACATGTGCCCCTCACTCCAAGGCAGAAGCCACGTCCCTGTTCCTGTCATCCCCAGGAGGAGCTTTTTATGCACCAATCTCACCTGGCTAGAGGCATTGCTGGTTGGAAAGAAAATATCTTCCTCCCTCTTCCCATCTACATCAATTCCACATCCCATTAACATTCCAACCAAATCTGCAGCTACAGCCAGGCTACACTTTACAGGAACGGCTCGACCACCAAAGCTGCGAGGACAGCAAAAGCGCCGGGGGACTTTGCCTGAAAATTAAAATTCGGGACTTGTCAACTTCGAGGTTACACAGTGCACGCAGGACATAACAGCAAGGACCGAATATAAATCTTGTCGTACTGACATCTCTGAAGCATTTTACTCTTGCTTTTCGCAGTGAGCTGAGGTGGCTGCACACCTCTTTCACATGCCCTGTCATATACGAGAAGAGTGTTAACTGCTAATGCCAACACCGGGAAGCTGTTCAGGAATTTTTCTTCCAGTTTTTGCAGCAAAGCAACCTATTTAAGGAGTATATGATCCTCACGACTGTGTCTCTTGCTGTCTCTACAGTGCACACAAACAGATGAATGGTGACACACATCTTACAGGAAATTTATATCCGTGGTCATTCTGAGCTAGACACTTGCAATTGAATACATACATCTCCAAAGCAATAAAGATACAGGCTCTTTAAAAGCTGCCCAGATATCATCTTTGGGTCCTTACCAGGTGTTAATACTAATTCCAGCTATCCAGACTAAGATAAAACCACATGAAGAACAACCATTTCCTGGAACAAAACATATTTCATATTCAAGCTGGTTGTTTGGGATAGACAGTTGCCATCATGAAGAATATCTGAGCTCACCACAGAACTAATTTTGGGTGAATTATTTTTTTATCAGAAAAGAAATAAAAAGAGCAACTCAAAAATATTTCTTCTATACTCAATTACATATGGGATATTTTGATCTAATTATTGCACATTGACGTCCAAACACTCAGTTAACAGAAATGACCACTTATACGAGGAGAAGAAATTGGATAGTAAACTAAGTTTCTATATAGCCTGTATGCTTTAGGTTCAGCAGGTGACTTATACCATAGAAGAAGCAAAGCACTGAAGCTTATAGCACAAGAACTGAAATTTACTTCCTCTCAAAAGCACCCAAAGTAACTTGTACGCTGCTGCTACAAGCACCAATACGACAGCAACAGTCTCTCCCCATCAGGTTGACTGTGTCTCAAAACATAATGAAAATATTTCACTCAATTATTCTGCCTTGGAGTAGAAAAAATATGCAAAAGAGCATTACAAGTAACAGAAAATATAACATCTGTGAAGTGTTGCTGATTAATAAAAATAATACAATCAGATATAAAATACAGCATCCCTTTGTTAATTACAGATTGCTCTCTTTAATTAAAAAACCATAACTAATTATTGGCACTTTAAGAAGGCAGAGCTTGCCAGAGGCACTAGAAATACTAATAACTCACTCTACAAATACTAATAATTCCTTTCTATCAAGGCTTTCATCCCTCTGATCCACACACAAGCATGGAAACAAGCATTGGGACATGCTGTGAGCAGGGAGAGGGACCTGATGTGATCAAGGCTGCAAGGAGAGCTGGTGGCAGGGCAGGGAGAGGGCAGGAATGGGATGGCGGCTTGGCAGCTGCTAATGCAGGAGTGAAGAGACATTTACGCCAGTTGTAGCACTGATACACAAAGAGCAAAACACATTTGCAGCCTGAATGGCTTCAGTGAGATCAGGGAAAAGGAAGATGCTCAACATCTCTCCAGCACTTGCTGCCAGCCTCCTTGGAGATGCACTGAAGCTCCCGTACATTGCAAAGGTGTGGGGCAGGCAGCAGAATGGGGTTCACAGCATCTCCCCTGTATTTACATCACTAATACGTCGCTGAACACCACCAGCTTCCTTCTCCTTGCCTGCCATTCAAGCCTGGCCATTAAATGCTGAATGAACATAGAGGAGCTAATCTGCAATACTTTTCCCATGCCATAATTTAGTCTGATTTGTTGGAAGTAGCCTTCTTTGACAGCCTCATTTAGTGTAGAGAGGTAAAGCCTTTCAAATGTTTATTGTGAGCGATGGATCAGGGCAGCAGCATCAGCCTTTGCCGACTTTATTATTGCACCACCAGAGGAACACAGATGTATCCTTCAGGTTTTATGAAACCTCACAACATTCTTGTCAATTGAAGGATGAAAGACCTAAACCAACGACACTCCGCTGAGGTATTTGATACAAGATCTATTCTATTTCTCATACTTCCTTTGGAGACTAAGTTGGAAAAGAAGAAAAAACAAAGCTGGGAATGACTCTCGCAGGGAAAAGCTGTCCTATCAAACCCACGCACATGATATGGAGCCTGATGTTCTGCCCCCCTCCCTGCTGCCCAACTCTACGCCATATTCCCTATGCTGTTCAGGGTGGGGTTTTGGGAGGAATTTACCTTCCCCCCAAACTGTTATTAATGCTAAAAGAAAAGAAACTACAGAAAACATCTGCGCTTTTTTTTTTTTTAGCTGTTATTGTTATTTTTTGGCAGTGTTGCCCCAGCTGCTGCAGGCAGCTCCATGAGGAGCCAACCATGGAGTTCAATGCCTGCACCTGGAAACGGTTTAGCCACAGAGATCTTGCTGGATTCTTCTGCTCAAGTGTGATACACCTGCATGGGACCCACGACGGGGTTCTTCATTCACAGGCTGTTTGCCATCCAGGCTGAGTAACGCTGCATGACTCCTTTATAAGCTCTATAGACAGAGTCTCCAGAAAAAATATTTTTTTTCTATAGCTCAGCTTCTGATTTACAGATATATACCTTGTGCTCACAACATGGTTAGCAGCGGAAATTCACATTGCCAGAAAACCCCAAAACAAAAAGATAAAAACAAACAACCAAACAAACAAGTCACCATTAACCAATGGCTGTGATATTTTAGGCTGAATGAACATCAGCTGCTCATGAGCGTGCTACCATAGAAAATATTGACAACAATGAGGTCACCGAGGGCACTTTAGGCAAAAAGCAACCACAGCCTACAATGCTTGGCACATCGAACACAACCTGGCTGTTTGCCTGGTTTTGTCAAACCAGGGAATGAAAGGTTTCTCTATAGATCTTGGAATAAATTCATCCTGGCTGCAACATCAGGGATGAATTACAGTTGGATTTTGCACATATTTGGTAAACTGGCACTCCAAAGTCTCTACTTGCATTATAATATAATGTGGATGTTTTCAATTTCCCATGCTCTTTATTTTAAAAGGGAAAATAAAATTTTAAAAGCATTCAGGCATCTTACAGTGTGAATTTCCCTCTTGTTTCCCCCCTCTTTTTATTTTTTTATTTTTTCTTTAATAAATAACATCTATTTTAAAATATCCAGGCCAGAACTATGATCAGCAAACACAATTAAACACTGACTCAGTTGGAGGCTTCTGCCAAATGGCAAACTGCCCCATATAAGGGTACTTTTAGTCTCTTTCTATTTATCTCTCTCTGCCTTGAAGTCTTCAGTATGAAAGAGCAATGAGATTTTGGGAAAGCTGGGTAGCATGCTGGGAAAAAGGAGCAAAAGGACCATTTTATTTTCTTGGCATATCCTAACTACAAACAGGTTTCCTACAATAGAAGAAGAACAAATGAGCAACTTCAGAAGGAAATGGACAGCTCAAGTCTTATATAAGGGACTATTTATGTCTGAAAATTCAGACTGATGTGAAAACAGCATCTGAAATAAAAAATGCGAGGGAATTTTAAGACAGAAAATGATTTCCCAATGTTAATACTTATCGTGTCAGTCAAAGCGACTTGCTTTTGGGTGGTATTTTACTGCAATATTCCAAGCTACATAAAAATGAAGTTTCATTATAATGATGATTGCCAATTCTTTTCTTTAAGGAAATATACCTGCCAGCTGAGTGCTGGGTAAGCTCAGGTGAGGACTCCGAGCTTGTAAAACAAAATGAGATTTTTCCCAGGAGATTTTTTTCCATGAGGCAGAGACTGCCTTACACCTGCTGACCATGGGGACGTGGGCGCTCTTGCCACCACTTACGTCCTTTTCTCCAGACTCCAGAAACCATCTCTGTCTTGGGGTTGTTGCTTGGTCTCACATGCAGGCATGGGCTGACCAGCAGGGTCTGAGGTTTCCAGAGCATTACTTGTCTCAGAGAAATGTGTTGATAATTCCTTTTTAGCCTGCAGGACTTCATGTGGGACTCCTTCACACCATCCATGTTCTCACTCATTGTCTGTCAAGTCAGGTCAACTGATGGAGACTGCTGTAAATGTACAGTTGCTTTTGGTACCATAGCCTTTGTTGTCTCTGAAACCATGTTTTTTTCAACCAACCAGTATCCCGCTGCAACTGGGACTGTTGCCTTTAACCACGGAGCTCTAGCGAGCACAGTGACAGCTCATGACTGCAGCCCTGCCAGCTCCAGTACCTCCCCGAGGGCTCCGAGTGACACATTTGTGACATTCTCATCAACCACATACAGTTCTTCTTCTAACCATATTTTCATCAACGCCCAGAAACATCCCTCTATTCTATTCAGCTGAGAAGGATCCCAACCATTGGTCTCTTTCCTCCTCTGGCGGAGAGATTTTGGGGTTTATGCAGTGAACAGTACTCTTATGTTTCAGCTATGATAATCTCCCAGTAATCCAAACTCTCCTGGGGTTTTATCATCTGTCTGCATATGCCAGTTTGCCCCAAAGTGATTCTTTTGCCCATTCAAGTGTCTGGTAGCCCAAGCTCTTCCACATTACCCAGAGCTCCTCCCAGCAGCATTTGGTTTGCCCATCAGTCACACTCCCCCCTTTGCCTGGAGTCTCACCCACTAGTCTACCATCCTACACCTCATGTACCCCATGATGAAGTACAGCATGACTAGACTCTACGTCTCCCAAACTTCAGGGAGAAGAGGCATTTTAAGGTTTCTACACTGCAAGTTACACTTCATCCAGACAATATCCCAGAACCTCCTTCAAACTCTGAGATGCTGTTACCAAGCTCTGCATGTGCGATCCTCACCTCTCCAACTATAAATGCATATTTTGGGAATCTGTCATCCTCTTCACATTTTGTCAGTCTCCAGCCTGGCAGATGCCAATGCTCACAGATTAGCACAAGAAGAACAGGCACAAGAACAGAGACCCGGAGGCTAGAAGGTACATTTCTAGTACTAACATGCTGCGTACCTCTAATGGGGAAAATACGTTACACCAATATTGGGAAAACTCATTCTTCCTTTGCATAGCATATGCTACTCAAACAAAATAAATAGATCACAACCCCTGTGTTGCACACCAACAACGCGCAGCATCCAAACATGACTTGGGGAACCAAATGTTTAAAGCAAATATGCCACTAAAGGAGAACATCAATCTGAGCTGAAGGGAAGCTGCTTCTTGGCCCTTTGCTTCAAACTCAGCGTAGCCCTTGGATGTGATGGTGAACTCTCGCCTTCACATGATGAAAACCTGAGCCTGGGTGGGTAGAAAGGGAGGGGAAGGAACTGTAGTGCCTCCGAGTACTGCTGGAGTATAAAGACATTAAAAGGCCATCAGCAGCTCACCAGCAGAACCCTGCATTTATTACAGCATCGCAAATTTTCAGAGATGAGCTCCTTTCATTTAGGTCTGCAGCTGCTTCTGACATCTCCCAGCTGAAAAGGGCTGAACACTCTCGCAATATTAAAAACTCAGCTTCTTTTCCTCTTGAAACTACTACAGAGAGGAAGAGCAATAAAAAAAAATAAATAAAATAAATAGTCTGCTGTGTCCTGCCCGTTTACTCTCAGGCATGGGAGGACTGTATCAAATTTAACACAGTAGAAAAACTGGAGCCAAAATATTTGTTTCTAGAATCCATGCTCTCACTGAGTGTAAGCCTTATAAAATCAAATATGTGACTCTGATCTTTATGGTAACGCTCTGAGTCATCTGCTAATGGTCAGTCTCCCCTGGATAGAACTCATTATGTGGCGAGACTCATTAGAAATAAATCTTGTTATCGGAAGAATTTAAATCCCCACTGCTCATTCCAGGTGCCTAAACAGCCAGGGTCTAATTAACTAATGATGCTGGCCAAACTGCAAAAACAATTTGTTTACCAGGTGATGATACCATCCATATATGCAACATCCTCTGGCAGCAAGCTGGGCAGTATAGATACAAGATCACAGCTTAAAGGCTCATTTTCCATAGGCACAGGTCAGAGATGCCACGGGCACTGCATTTCTCATATAGCCAGCTGGGAAATGAGACTGTGCTGTACAGCAACCTATATGTGCACCCAAAGTATCTATTAATGGATCAAAAGATGACTCTTGTCTCTACATCATGTCACTCCGCTTTCACTGATGTGGGTTTGCTGTTCGGCTCCTCAAGTGCCTCGTTCATCAACACTTGTTGCATTTATAACCTTAATGCCGCAGAAGGATGAAACTGAAGAAAACAACAGCACTTTATCACACAGAAACATTAATATCTCTCGACTGGAAACCAATTGCCCTAAGGGTCTCTGCCTGATACCTCCAAGCAGAGGAATGCTTTGAATTAAACTAGGCAAGGCATGTGTCTAAAGAAATGTTTGATGCTGGATTATATGGTCTAACAGAATAATGCCACGCAAATTAAAATAGAGAGCCTACTTAATTTTTTTTTTTATAAATACACATGAATGGTATCTAAATAGATACCTATATAGAAAAGATTAAGCTAAGTGGAAAACACTTTCAGCTATAATGTAAAAAAGAGATTCTGTGATCTAAAAGCAATGTTACAATGTGCTAGTCAACACCAAGTAACAGCTGCTCTTAAGGTTTAAAAAAAGAACCGATTAAAATAAGTATTTCAGCTATTGCAAAAAAGACCAAATTAAACACGAAAACCAGCACTGTGTGCTCTTGACATACCAGAAGAGAATATAGGAAATAAATTCAGAAGCGAAAAGCCAGTAAAATAGGACGTTAAGTGAATTTTTAGAATTCAGTGCCTTGGGAAAGTCAAGAACGTTTTTGTTCACAGTTCAGAATGAAAACAACACTTCAGCTTTTCTCTCTGAAATAAATGTAGAGCTTTTTTTCTCCCCCTCCCCCCCCCCCCTCCCAAAGCTGGTATCTGTTTTAACAAAGGCAAAAAGCCCAGAAGGAACCTGAAGAACCAAATCACTGTCTGTCTTCTCTCCCAGAACTAGTGGAGGTAGAGTGGGAAAACCCAAAATGGTCTCTGGTCCCTGTTTTGCCTGACCTGTAACTGGGTGACTCTGCACAGGTAACGTGTCCCCAGACCTTCTGGCAGCGGTGAGGGGACAGACAGGAGGTTGGGAGAAAGCAGTGAGGACAAATAATGGGGTATGACAAGAAGTGAAACGTGCCATCATCTTCCTTGCCCAGCTCTCACCAGAAGAAAACAACTCCTGATGCAAAGACACGGATGTGCAGACACATCTCTCTGAAGCTACATTGTGGATACAAGAGATTTTGCAAAGAAGCAACAGAAGGCTCGGTTATTCTGGGCCACCTTCATATTCTGCTGTTTAGGAGCAGTTTACTTTTTTTGAAGAAATGAAAGAGCTTTTTAAATATTTTTTTTTTAATGAAACTGTCAAACTTTGCAACTGCAGCTTCTCTTTCTCTTTCCTCCTTAGTTGATTAAAGAGAAACACAGAAAAAAATTCACAATATTTTTCCACAATAAAATGAACTTTTCTCATGTTTTTGTAAAAAACCTACAGGGCTTGCTTTTGATTTTTTTTTTTTTTTAATTTCCCATCTCCCAGAAGATGAAACCTACATTCACCCATCTTTGCCCTGGAATGACAGAAAAACATTAGTGATTAATTATTCTGGCTTTGTTGTTTGTTTAAAATGTCTCTTTGTTACCGTATTATTCAATGTCTGAAGTATTAAAAACAGAATAAAACATAGCTTTTCTTGTTAAAACAACAAATACCTGATTTTTTTTAACAAAATCTTTAGCCACTTAACTACAGCCCACTCACAGCTGCCATTTTTCCTCTCCTACAGTACTGTGATTTTCAATATAATTTATCATGCCAAACAACTATCTTTAATATTTATTAATTATCTGACTGAAACAAGTTTTTCATGGTATGTACTTCCTGTTTTAACACCAGAGCTCCTACTGCTATAGATAACGTCTATGTGCTGAGAAAAGCTGGCTGAAAGTACTCACCAAGGCATTTTTTTAGAGGATTTGGCATTAGTTTTAGGTCATTTTCAGTGAACACCTCATCAGCATCATTTAAAATGTCTCACTGAAATTCACTTTTAATTACAAAGGTTAATTTTTCAAATCAAAATGACTTTTCATTTCAAAATGGATGCTAACAGACAGCAAAAAGAAATTTTCCTGGAGTAAACTGAAAACCAAAAGAATTCCTGACTTGACCTCATGCAGTTGTTTTTTTCCCCTAGTTTTCGTAGATTTTTTGATCCACAAAAATTTTCAAGTTATGCAAAGCTTGTAAAAAAAATATAGTGGAAACATTTGAATTATAAATATCAGCATTGCCTTAATTAATTCACAATTCTTGCAAATGTGAACCCAGTTCCCTGCCGGCTCCGTGGACCAAGCAGACGATGCTCTGCTCGGACATTTGGAAATGTCTGGCTTCTCTGCACCACCAAAGAGAGTCAAAGCTCCAGTACTCCTACTTCTTTTTTCACTTTAGGGAAGATCAAAACCATTCAGATTTCCTAAGCAGATGGCATCATTTTACATTGTGACCGCATTGTCCACGTGTGTCCCATACACCGTACAGATTATTCCTCGCAAGCGCTTGCTGGTGGTGGACCCAGAGGTGTATTGTGCTTTTGTTCTGCTCCTTGGTGTGACCATCAGTATCTCTCCTTTGGAGTACTGGGGGCTTTCTCTTGCATCTATGCTGCCGATATGTGTGA
This sequence comes from Syrrhaptes paradoxus, assembly GCA_013400615.1. NCBI lineage: Eukaryota > Metazoa > Chordata > Aves > Pterocliformes > Pteroclidae > Syrrhaptes > Syrrhaptes paradoxus. Next base: position 18,875 of record VZTO01025575.1, read on the forward strand.
AGCCCTGCCCTGCTGTGTTTTAATGGTGTAAATACTAAGGAAAGGCAAAGCAGAGAGAATGATAACTAAGGACATGCTCTCCCCCTGTTGCTATTGCTAAGGTACTATTTATTTTAAGCTAGGAGCGCCTGCTAGGAAGATGAGCTGAGGGGCGATGGGTTTAAAATGATGAATTTTTGTTTTTTTTAAAGCATCACTTACACCCGGCATCTGTTCTGCCAGGTTTCCCAAGCAGATGTGTTCACACTGTGGGATCCGTGTTCACACCGTGGGATACCTGCCCACCCCATGGACTGCATCCCCTAAAGGATGTAGTTTGTCCAAAAATAATACTCCTGGTGCATATTTTTTGAGCTCTAAACATGATATGGACTAATTATGAATAGCAGCTTTGCTCCAACTACCATCTGTTTGCTGTTCATCCTTTCCCAAACACTCATGCAAGTTAAGTGTATTCTGGGGACTCTGTCCACTTAGCACATCTCCAAGTGAGCAAAGGTACTCCTCTGGAGGTGGGAGGTTGTCCTGCTGCCTTGGAAGTGGTCTGCCCCTGCTTGTAGGGTGACAGCTGTCAGGCAACAAGATCAACGTTACCTCTCGAGTACCAAACCAAATTAACCTACCTATTTTATAAACTCACCAACACAAAAGGAAGAATAGACACATGAAAAACCAAAAACTTATTGGATGAGTATTTTTTGCAAGCAGAAAATACAAGGCAGAAATAGTGAGATAAATTGTTTGAATAGCTCAACCAGCCCCTTTCCCTGGCTACATAGCTCTCTTTGAAAGAAAATGCTAAGATTAAGTTATTGAGGGTAGATTACCATCAACTTTATCAACTGTGTCTGAATCATATGATCATCCTCTCAGTAATAGAGTAACTCAGGGCACTGAAATCAATGGAGGTAGACTGTTTTACACCAGCAGAGAAGAAGTCTTCCTACGCCTGCACCTATAATAGCTTTGAAAAAAACCCTCAAATTTGTTTACTCATGGGTGAAGGAATGGGGGTGGAAACAGTTTTTTCAGTAAATCCAAAATCCTAACCAAGGATCCAGAAAGGGATTATTATTAGAGTAGCCTTCTTACAAGCTGTGCTGAGCTGAGCTTGTTAGAAAGGTATTAAACTTCCCTCTGCCAAGAGCACTTTGCAATAATCAGTTTATGAAAAATTCAATTTGGCAGCAAACTCTTGGCAGTCTCAAATCAACTGCACCTATTATACCCCAGTCACAAGCGTATGGGCAAAGGTGGCTCAGTGCATCAGTCTCTCCTTCTCCTCCTCCTCCTCCCCAGCCTTGAAATTTGCTCAGTGATGCTGGAGGAGGGAGAAAACAGTGTTGTGTAACTAGTCTCCAAAACCCAGACAGCCATTAAGGACAAGGAGGAGGGGGAGAAAAAAAAAAAAAAAGAAAAGAAGAAAAAAAAGAAGTCAGATACAAAAGACAGCTAGCTGCAGAGCTTCTGGCAAGAGCTTCCAGGTAGAAAGTCTTTTTGCGCGGGCTTCCCAGGGCAAAAGAAACAGTGTGTGCCCTGTCACGACAAAACATTCACCCCGACTGAGAAAAATGTAAATGACACCGAAGTGATAATGAGCATTCAAGTGGGTTTCTTCCTGAAATGAGTCACAGCTGCTGTCAAAGCTCCATCAATTTGATTGCTGGAGCAGGGCGACGAGAAGGCTCTCAGGAATGCCACCTCAGAGCCAAGGCTGTGGAAGGGGAGTCCCACCAAGCCCAGGAAGGGAACCAGCAGCACAGGGCAGTGTGAGCATGATCCCCATCCAGCCAGGAACAAGGCTTCCACCTGCCTGTGCTGGGGAGGAGCAGTGGTCCTTCCGCGCACACATCAACCATTGCGTTATGGTGCATTGCTCTTTGTCATGGTAGCTGCTCCACAACTGTTTTTCCACTAGAAGGCATTACTGGGAGCAGGGAGAGTAGGCTGGAGAGGAGACAGATGGTATTTGCTCTCTAATTTTGGTGTTTGAGAACAGAATTTGCACAGTTTGCTCCTCAGTCAACCCTTACTTTCAGGATGTAAAACTATTACGTGCCAGAACATGAACGGTTTTGAAACATGCAATTAAAAAAAAAAGTGTGGAAGGGGACCTTTCATCTTAAAGAGGTACCAAATTTGCATTCCTGAAGTCTGATGCTATGGTTATTAATCAGATGCTTTTGCGATATTAAAGACTCTCTCTCACTAATATCAAACACAAACATCCTTTATTCCTCAAGATTTCCCAACAGATCTTTAAAGTCTTGGAGTTCCTTTCATTCTTAATACGCACCGTGATTATCCTGTATCTGCAGAGATCTTCTCTACACCTAGAGTTTAATAGCTTCCCCTCTCCAGCAGATCTCCTTTTACCTAGGACTCCATTGCAGGTAACCTTTATCCTAAAATGTAATTTGCCCATCTATATTAAGACGTGCCCTCAGAAGAATAGAATTGGGAAGCTCAGTGTTGCTTGTTCTCGTGTCTAGTTCCCCTGGTCTAGTGGAAAGTGTTCCTGCCCATGGCAGAGGGTTGGAACTGGATGATCTTTAAGGTCCCTTCCAACCCAAACCATTCCAGGATTCTATGATTTTATCTATGCAGAACGCAGGCTCTGGGCAAATCGTGTTTGCCCAAGGAGCACCCCATGCCACAGCAGCACTAATGCAGGAACCCCTGGCCTGCTCAGGCCACATTCCTCCAGCTCTGCCTCACAAACACACTCATTCCCATACTTCACCTTATTAAAAGTCTCCGAAATCCAAATTCAAAGCATTCCCCCCTTTTCCCACCTCGCTTCCACCAACCACCATCGCTCCACTGAAGGTCTAAATAGGTCAGGTGTTTCCATGGCCACGCTGAACCAAGGAAGCTGTTGGGGTTCAGCGACAAGTGTAGATTTTCTTGTTCCAGTGCCAGGTAGCACGAAGTGCACAGCACCACGCTGACAGTACCACACTATCTCCTCTCGCCCATCAGCGATGTGACGGCTGGCACCAGTTATCTCCTGCAAGCTTCAACAGGCAGCTCCCCTCATGGGGTAACACTGATGAAAAGTACATTTCACATGGAAAAAACATCTCTTTGCCTCGTCACTGCAAGTACTAATTGCTGGTTCTAGTGCGGCATTGAACCTATTCGCACAAGGTGTAATTAAGTTGTGACTCACAGCCACAGGATACTGCAGAGGCCAAAAAAAGTATAAAATAAGCCTAAAAGAGGACTAGGCAAATTAATGAGGGACATGCCTAAGCAGCAGGATGGCTGTGATGCCACACCATTCAGGAAGCCCCTCCTGAAGCTCTCGATGCCTGAAGGTGAGGAGCTGCAGCATGGGGAGGAGTTTTTTGTACTTACTCCCTATTTCTTTCCCAGAGTCCCCGCTGTTCCCCAGGATCCCAAGCTAGATGAACACATAATCTTCCACCTCCTCGCTATGAATAACAAACAGAAAAATTGGAATGGACGGTGGAGCGGATGGCTCCGAATCTGACCCTAGTTAAGGGCCTGGAGGGGAATGCCCAGGACAGCAACAGCATCAGCCCTGTGCTGCATTTAACCAGTTGTCACAAGGCACCAGATCTTTCATGCATCACAGACTGAGTTATTTGTCAATAAAATGACTCATTTAAGACTGATTTATCGCCCTTTCCAGGGGCCACACATGAGGATGTCTGCTCTGGCTAGTGTTGCTCATACAAGCTCTATCTGGGAGATTTTGTCCCATAACCTGCAACCCAACCCATAAGTGACCAGCAAGAGCCCTCCCTGTTTCCCCATCCTGGAAAGTGGACATACCAATCTCTTCTGCAAATTGTCAAACACATGGGCCCCCTGATATAAATACTGCTACAAAAGCAAAAATATAAATATTAATAATCCAAATATGCTGCTATATGATCCTGGGATTTCAGTTCAGGCTCTAACAGCACATGGTTGAAATACTGAAGTTTCTTGTGTCCCTTGTTCATCCCCCAGGCTAGTGAAGGAGAAGGAGGGTCCACACCAATAGCTTCTCTCTCCTCTAACCAAACACAGCTCAAACCTCCACAGAGGAAGCCTGCATTTTCCTGACCAATGACTTTCAGTACAAGCTTACATCCTTCTCTAAAAGCATCATCTCAGCTACACTTCCCACCTGCCAACACCACCATCATAAATAACTGCTCTTGCTCTTGCCCCTCCATGTATCTTTTTCTTGCACAGCTAATGGGGCTCTAAATTCAGGGTATCGTTGAGGGCTTGACAAACAGTTTGGAGGGTAACAACCAGCTCTGCTGCCTGCCCTTCCCTATCTCATTGGCTTGACACTGCTCTTATACCCCAGTGTCTAGAGGTGCAAAAAAGGGATAGGATTTTAATTTCAAGGCAAAATTCCTCAAACTTGATTGTTATGCGAGGCTTTGTATTTAGCCTCCAGTCTCTCTCAAAAACCTGATAAACATGCGTTCCCAGTTTGAAAATATTGATTTTTTTTTCTCCTCAGTATTTTTTTTATCTAAGTGAAATGAGAATCAGTAGAGATTTTCTTGTTTAACAGCATCAGGTCTGGCATAATATACAAGTATCACCTTGTCACGACAAATAAGCTTTTCTTATTCCTTGGCATTAGCAATGTCCATGCCACCCTGGGAACAGCATGTTGTTGTTTCAGCTCATTACTGTGCTGCCAGCAGAAGGAGAGTATTAGTGCCGAAATTCAACCTCCAGCTACGTGTGCACTGTTTGGAGCCTGCAATGGGGAACAGTGTTATGGGTGGCTGTCAAAATGTTCTTTGGAAAGTCAAAGAGGACATAGCATGGGTGTACAGCAGATCTGCTCTCCCTTCTAACTTTTTCTCTGATCTGCAAGAAATTATATCCTTCATTGGTAAAGTGGGGATAACCATATTCACAAACGCTCTGTAAAGCACATAAAATCTACAAATAAAAAGAACAGTAGCAAACCAGATAGCCCCACTGCTATCAGTTAGCTGTCTTCTAGGGAAATGTTCTTCATCTCTCAGACAGATTCTTATAATTAAGATAAATATGCTGTTGGAACCAATATATGTTGTATATAATTATCTACTCCCCACATACATATTTCCTCCGCCCCCATTTTTTATCCCATGTAAAACTTGGTAGTCTTGCTCACCAACTAGATTTAGATCTATTAGGATTATCTGTAATAGAACAATTATTTTATGATTAAATACAGGGGCTTAGGGAACAACAGATTAATGAGGAGGGAACGTAATGCAATACTATGGAAACTATATTGGAGGATTTAATACTGCATACTCCCACAGTTAGAAAGTCCTGCATTATAATTCTACGATGCGAATGCTGTACTGAACAGCAAGTAATCCTAAAATCCAGTTAGTTTAGGCTTGGCATACTGCAGAGACACAGGAAATAGCAAAAATCTGTCCAGTCACATTGAGCTACCATAGTTATGGGACATGTTCAGGAAAAAACGCTTTGTTTTGCAGACCTCACTTTCCCAATGTTGGTACTCAGTAGGTCTATACAGCAACTGTTGAGCCATTGCCTAATATTATAATTCAAATCATAGGTCACCACATGCCTATTCCAAAATAATCCTTCCTCTCTGCCAAGTCCTAAGTCCCAGAGACCCTTATCATGGATGAGAAAACAGGAGATACGCAATCAAGTGCAGGAGAAGGCATTGAAATGACAAAGCCTCTAAAATTACAAACGTACGAAAACACACGTGCTATGCTATTTCACTTTAATGCTGATTTTATAAACACTAACTCTGGTCATTACATTGGGTGGTAATCCCCTTGAGAGAGGAAAACGCCACCAACAAAACCCCTGAAAAAAGTATTCTGAAATGTGTCGTACAAGACCTTAAAGTTTGAGGTTAATCAGGTAATTTTAGTACTCTTATTCTCTGGCTGCTCACTAGCCCTCAGACACATTTTTTTTTTTTTTAATATGAAATTTCTTATGCATTGCTTTGGTGTTTGTAAGACATTGTTTCACTGATTTCAGGGGACTGTGGGTAAGACTTCTGAAGCAACCTCAAAATGTTAAAAACATAGTCAGCATCTTCCTCCCATACTTTTTCTATTTTTTTAAACCAAGAGATGCTAACCTGGTTCTTGAACAATCACTTCCAGATTGCTAAATGAGCAAGAGAGGAAAATTCATACAAAAATGGAGGGGGGAAAGTAAAATACTTTAGAAAATGATAAACAAGAACACTTGGAAATTCCAGGACAGTAGTCGAGTCTGTGGACCTCTTATATTACCATATATCACACAGAATGAGTCAATGCCTGGGGCAAACTCTCTGATTGTCCCCATCTTCCTGACAACCTTGCTAACAAGTGCGAGGAAAGGTGTTTTAACCACAAACACAGCAGTGGGGCCTCAGCTCCACACAGTGACATTAGACAACCCACAAAGGAAGTTGTTTTGTAACCTTAGCTGTGACAACTGAGAACGTACAGCTGCAGCAGTACTTGACATGGGTCTGGATCAGCCTTAGATTACACCGAGTACATGCAGCAATAGTAGCTGTGCCTGGCTATTACAAATAAGAGTCCCTGCCTCCCTGCCTTTTTCCCTTAGAGAAGGAAAAATCAGAAAGTATTTTTTGCTCCAGCACTGCCTGGAGGATCTATAGCAACATAAGCTTATTTATTACCCATCACTTCTATGCAAACATTCCCTACTGTGTCAGGCCAACCATTTATTCTATCATTTCCCTTTGTGGTCTCAACATCATCCATCACTGGTAGTCACCTACTACAGCCGTTGTGCTGCACAGGGATCGGCCAGTGTGGATGCCAAGGGCCTGGGCTGCTGCTGTTTTCCATGTTGTCACTCTTCCATCACCACCTGGCCTGCCTGGAGCTGCCAATGTGTTACTAAGGGTTCCATAAGGCACCTGCTTTATGAGCTTTCCATACCAACATCCCCTTAATATAGAGAATGTCAGCCTGCCTGTTCTGTGAACATCTCACCTCCTTCTTCTTTTCAGAAGAAACATATGGAGAGATGAGCAACCTGATCCAGTGGAAAGTGTCCCTGCCCATGGCAGGGAGTTGGAAATAGATGATCTCTAAGGTCCCTCCCAACCCAAACCATTCTGCGATTCTATGGCTGAACTTGCCGCAAAAGCAACAAGGAAAGCCCAGCACTAGATAGATCCAAGACAGATCTCAATTCAAGACCAAGACATCACTTATAGTGAGAAGATGTTAATGTTACCCTAGTTTGCTGGTGAAGTTTGTCAATAACAAGTGAGGCAAGAACAGGAGGCATCTTGGACAGCAACAGATCCACATGGGTATGTCCTCCTCAGACCTCCCCAAAGGATGGGTCACATAGTCCACTTAACTACCTCTGTGCCTCCAGTATGGTTGGTCATGCATTCCAATAATTTCCCCTCCCTCTTTTGGTTTTTAGGAGGTGAGAGTTTGTAAACGATACACCACTGTAGCTGTAAACAAACTTGTCTGGAAATTGCCTTTGCGCTGGGGAGCAGCTGGCAGAAAATCTGTCCTGATCTTCTCTTCCCAATCTCCCTGGCAAACAGCACTTCTCCCTTGCTCTTTATCTCTAGACCCTGGTGAGAAGGGGATAGAGCATCACTGGATTTGCTGTGCCAGAGAGGGAAAGAAGTGTTCCTTTACACATTCACAGAAGTGCAGGATTGTCAATATATGACCGTAGGATGCTTGGCTTGTGTGCTTGGTTATCATCAGCTTTACCAGCAATGGTGTCAGGTTTTTCACAGAGCCCATTTTATGAGTAGGTAGCCCATGCTTCTATATGTTACAGAAATCATATTCTCTAATGCATACATATATATATACACACACACACACACTCCTAGGGTGTACAGGAAAAGGCAGGTGTTTGTAAAAGCTGATGAAGCAAAAGGAACTGTCTTCCTCACTAGCTAGATGTGTATGTCATTAGAGTGTATTCTTTCTTCGTTATCACCAAATGCAAATAGCTCTGACCAGGTGATGTGTTTGCAGTACCAGGGGGGATTCCCGTATTGCTTAGAAATTTTACCAGATTTTCTCATAATACGTTGCAGTAACATTACAAGCTAAATGCCCAAGAAGTTACTAAAATGATGGGAGGGCAAGTTATGAGTGTGAGGCAGTACATAATGTAATACAGGAGCCCACACACCCATAATGACACCCTATGAAATGGATACATAATTTTAATTAAAAAAAAACTCCAAAGTGCAGATACAGCAATGACTGCATGACCTGCTTGGTTGTGAAAGGTGAACTGTAAAACTTATTTAGATATGCCCTCTAACTTCTATCCAAGATCAGTAATTTGTTTACAAAGTAAGAGGAACATTTTATTCTTCTCAAACATTTGTAACTCTAAGCATTTTCTCATAAAAGTTAAAAAAACCCAACTTGTTATTAACTTGCTGCCCTGTCTCCTGCATTTTCTAATCTAGCACGTCCCCAGCACCAGTAGAGATCCACAAGGACATTCGTGCTTTCCTACCTAGACACAAGATCCATCTCTGCATGGGGGTTCCTGCTCAGGCACAGCTGAATCGGTGGTTTGAGGTGCAGTAAATTCTGCCTCGTGCATCAAAACAAGAGGAACAGAAACCAGGGTGCATGGGTGTTGGGAAGCAGAGAGGGAGCTGGAGAAAGTTTTGGCTGGAAGCATGAGTCAGGGCGTTAGGAGATGTAAGGGATTCTCATAGTTTGCACAGTGTCCTTGTTGCCAAACGACCATGTAAAGTCCTCGGTGCAGTGCTGGCAGTGGAGAGGTCATGAACAGCAGGACAGTAATTGTGTGGCAGTGGCACACTGTCCTCAGTCAGAGGGACCAGCCTGCGCAGGGTCTCACAACCCACCAAGACATTATGGTTCCTGCAGAAAAGAGCTTCTGGTGTTCTTTGAGACATGACCCCACATGCAATTGTCACATGTAGCACAGAGAACAGTAATTTTCTCTCTTTCTTGTCAAGACCATGCTCAAATTTTAATGGCCTCTACCAAAAACCTCTCCTGGAAGGAACTTAGACCTAGACTGCACCTGGAGACACCTAACACTTGTGAAGTTGGACCTTCCTCATCAGTTCCATGCTGTATTTTTTTGGCTCAGACAGTGCTTATTTATTTCACAACTCCCCAAAAATTGTTTCACCACTACCTGCAGATGGAAATAGTAAAGACAGTGCTGATCCACAGCTTACCACAGTGAAGGGAGAGATTCTCACTGATTTCAGTCTTTTGCATTTATCTGACTCTCCAGGAGCTGGGGCCAACGTTCCGCCCCTGGTAGAAGGCCAATTCAAAGCAGAAATCACTGAATTTGAGATGTGTGTCTCTTTTTATTTTTGCTTTTTTCCCTTAATTTAGAAGCAGCAGCAGTATCTTGCTTCTAGCACACTGCAGACAGAACCTGCTCAACTCCCTATGCAACCCTGCCTTGCTCCATCAGTGAGCATCCATGTGGGTACCATGCGGGCACATGCACGCATTGTTCAGCAGAAGTCATGCTACAGAACACAGATCCCTTCTGATCGGCCTGATGGCCCTGCCTCTCCTCACATGGTCCACGTAGAGGGGTCATGTAAAGGGAAAAGGACACTCAGAATGATCCCATGAAACATTACAAGCCTTTTGGCTCCCCATTCCCCTCTCCAGCCTTTATGCTAAGTAAACACCACCTAGACATTTGGTTGCTTTTACCAAAAGAAGCTATTATGGTTTAGAAAAAATTAACAAAAACCAAAAAAAACACCCCAACAAACCAAAACGAAAATCCAAAACAAACAAACAAAAAAAAACCAAAAGAAAGGAGATGGGAGACCTTAAGATACTACCCCTGAGCAGACAGGTCAGATACTTTTAGAGAAGAGTAACAGTGCTTCTTCCCCTCCCCACAAGTGCAGTCAGCACATTGGATTTGTTTTCCTGTATCTCTCCCCATGTTTATTATTAAAAGATGTCATGGACACCTAATCACCCCTGGAACTGAAAGTAATTTTGCACTGAAGCATTCTAAAATTAGAGAACGCCAGTTAAAATTAATGGAAACTGAAAGTGCTGTGCTGGAAAGAAACCACGTCCAACAGATGAGCAAATGTGACCCATATCTGCTAATTTCACAGCGCTGATACTCAATTTTCAATATTTTTTTTGGTGGTTCCCTCCTCTAAAAGCAACACTGCAAAACCACCAGCCCAGGGCTCTGCTGAGACCTTCTCCTTACCCCATCCATGCAGCAGGAATAGTACCATCCAGGAGTCTCCCAGCTTTCTGCTCCGGTTTGCTTCTCCCTGCAGCAGTTTTCCCGGGCACCCGCCGCCCTGCTCCACGTCCCACGGACAGTTGGCGCCAGCCCGGGGGGCCAGGGGGGAGCATCGCGGCAACAGGACGTGGCCCTTCCTGATATAATGGGAAGGTCGGTGCCAGCGCTGCCGGCATCGGTCTGGGCGGGATTCCAGAGTGGCGGCCGTCCGGCACCTGTCGCAGGGCACCGACTGTGACCATCAGCTGCGCGGCTAATATTAACCACCCGGCACTGGGGATGGGAGAGGGATCCAGGGACAGAACAGCTTGGAGGGAAAGAATAGGCCAGCACAGCCTTTAGTTGAAAATAAAATAAGAATGAACATCCCACCAAACAGACAACCTGCACCATGTCCCAGCGCCCCGTGTAGTCCTTTCCTGTTCATCATGCTAGCCGGCTTTTTCTCTCCAGCAGTGGTTTTGGTCCTTCCAAAATTGCTGGCTGCAAATAGGAAAGGGTCCATTTGCATTGACTGTCTCTGCTACCTCGGCACCAACAACCTCATGTCCTCCAACAGCCATCAGAGAAAATCCAGGCTGAGCCTCCGCTGAGCCGAGGGGGATAGTCGCGGGATCGTGCTGCTTGGTGGCACGCTTTGGTTTGTGGCTACTGGGAGAGCAACATGACAGGCAGTGCTGTCGCATACAGCAAGAAAGTATTATATGCTAGTGCTATGAGTGACTTGTAAAAACCAAACTCAAGAAAACCTTCCCACCAGCATCACCTGCAATGATAACATAACATGTTAATGTCCTGCTTAAAATAAAACACCTGCAGAATTGGGCCACTTGTTTTTTTTTAAAAGGAATGTTTGCAGTGCTTGATTTCCTCTGCTCCCTGGCTATTGCAGGGCTCTGCAGGCACCAGGGGATGTGATGAAGGCATGCACTGCAGAAGCAATAAGCACTGGAGGGCAGCTTAGATATGAACACGACCTCCAACTCCAAATTCTCCAACCGAGCAGCTTATGGAAGATCTTCCACAGCCCTAGCTGTAAGCTTCTTTGATGCATCCATTTTGTTGCCATAAAACGACTGTGTTCAAGATGAAAGGGATGCAAAGCAAGAGCTACAAGGCCCCGCTTTTTGCTGTCTGGAGGGGATGGGACCCGACAGTGTTGGTGTTTGTGGAGGAACAGAGGTGAGGAAGCTCTCATTCTGGGTTGTGAAAGGTGTAAGGTCTCACTGCTGGCTTCATGCTGGCTAGATTGTTATTTTAAACCATGGCAGGGACCAGATGGTGCCTTTTTAAAAAAAAAAAAAAAGAGGTTATAAGCTAAAATTTAAAAATACACCAGAGGCATTTGTGAAACTGTTAGAAAATTAAAGGGACTAACACTAAAAGTAAACATGGAGAGAACTTGGCTTCTGCAGAAGAGAGCTGCTGCAGTGTGAGAAAGATTAAAGGGAACTGGATGTTTCCACTTCTGCAAAACGTGGGAGACTCCCTAAACAGCTAAATTAGAAAGAAACTGTGACACAGCTGAATTCCTACATTCCCCTTGTATCCTCTAAGTGACCTCTTAGATCCCTGGCAAAAAGAAACATGATGAATTTCCACAGCCAAGTCTCTCTTTTGATAGCTCAGGCCAAGATCTGGGCAGGTTCTCTCCTTCCCTACTCACTGAACTGTTTGTTTACCCGACCAAATCAGGACGGGCTCACTGGACTGCAAGAAAATAGTCTCTGCTCATTCCCCAAATAACCATTTGAGTAATTCAGTTAAAAAAAAAAAAGTTTTAGTTTAGCCAAAACATCTATCTTTAGACTTAATCTTTAAAACACATTTGTCAGATTTGGAAATTTCTCTTCGCATTTTACAGCCTTTCAGAGGAAAGTGATGGAAGCTATGTCATGCAGCCCACTACAGGAAGGAAAAATTCTCTTAAGGAATGGGGATTGAGATCCACTCCTGTCAAATACATTAAGCTTACCAAGGAAGAAAATTTCAGTTTTCCTTAAAAGAGCAAAGCTCCAGACATCAGTTTGGTGAGGGATGGTTGTGGCTGAGGCATGAGTTGTATATCCATTTCAGGAACTGTGTGTCCTTAGCTAGACTTCTCCTTGCAAATAATTCAAGACCAAGCAAAGACCTAATCTATCTGCAAAGCCTGAGCATGGGTAAGAGAATATCTCACCTCTGAGCATATTGGGATTTCGCTGTCTGCTTTAAGCTTGTATTATATACGGGACAAGATACCAGCATATGCCATTATAAGGTAAGTATATCAGAATAAAAATTTGACATGCAAAGCCATATTGTCCAAGAGAATTATAATAAACAATAGAGAGATTCAGGAAAGGACTTATTTCTTTTTCAGTCTCAGCTCCCAGCCTTCTGCTTTTTGGTCTAGCAGCAAGCCAGCCATTCCTGCAGGCACAGTGTGTCCCCTTACGGCCACCATCTCACTGTAATTCAAGAACCCGAGCACAGCTGGTATCGTCACTCAATATTGCACAAGCACTTACAAGATGAAACAAGCTGCTCAGGCTCTGGCACAAGGCTAGTGTTGGACTTGGATGTGCCAGCGTGCAATTCCCGCAAGATATTTTACCCTACTAGTGAGTTTTCTCATGTATATGTTGAATTTTTTTTAGGGTATCACAGATTTTCTAGTGTCTCTATGGTCTCCCATGATGTTGCCAACCTAGCTTGCTGTGAACCATCACAAGAATCAATATTACAATAACGAGAGGAAAAAGCGTTTTTTAGTCCAGCCCCTCCAAGCCCTGTCCTTTGAAATGTACACCCAAGGATATGAGCAGACAAAAATAGATACGATCAGATCTACAAGAGCTGGACACTCCAAAGCCACACTTGGCTTCTGCCTTATGGTGGAGGCATTTCCACTCTTCACTACAACTGTTCCAAATATCTGTAGCTGGGTGTACACAGTTGTACTTTGTCACAGCAATACTAAACAGCTGAGACTGTAGTTTAGATGAGACCAACTGAGGTCACAGCTTGTCTCTCTTTTTTTTTTTCTCTCCAAAACACATGGTGGTTAGATTTGTGACCCAGCATAAGAAAAAAAAAATAAAGTGAGGTTCCATTCTCTGTCTAAAGGGAAGTGAACCCAACAAAAGGCCCTCCACACCAAGATACAGCTACAAAGTCATCCGAGGGACAGGACTGCAATCTCAAACTGTTGCTATTTTAGTAGAATAGGTAGAATAAATTCTTATGAATAATACAAAAGCAATACTCAAGTTTCCAGCCAGTCTGTATATACAAGGGAATAATCATATATTTCCGCAACAGGACTTGGCAGATTGCCTTTGTCACTAGACTAGAGGCTTATTTTTGAAATCTGTCAGCCACTCTTTAATTACCCAAACAAAACTTTTAATGTTTTGATGCACATGGATCTATTCTCATCTTTGGCTACTAATAATCATCAAGGTTTTATTCTGTTTGAGTTTTTGAAGTCTATAAGTTCATCTGAAAAATATGGTTTCTAAAGTCACTCCTGAGGACTTTGCTGCTTCTCTTCTCCAAGGAGCAGCCCCCCACTACATCAGAGTGCGGCGCTGTACTGGGGGTAGTGGTTGAGAACACACAAAAGCAGGGATCTGTCAGCATCCTCGTGCTCCCTTCATTAGGATTCAACATCTACAACAGCGGAGGTTGAGGCAAGAACCTCATCACACCGTCACACAGGCTATTCCCAAGATACCTTAAAGAAATTTCTATAGCATGAGGTGACAGAAGCATGGAAGGAAGACGAGCATATTCAAAACTACACTGTATATTTTACCCACGAATGAAAATACAACTCCCGAATAGCACAGAGAGAACAAGCCCAAATAGAAAAGGCATCTCTGAGTCATGCAAAAATACAGTGAAAAAAATATTTTAAGTCAGAAAAGGAGTTCAGGAAAGTATAAGGCATATCATCACAGGAAATTCATATCATGCTATGCAGAGTATATTCAGATCCCAGACCAGGAATACAATATGCTTTTTAATTTTATATAGTTTTTGATGGGTCATCGACGCTGCATCCATGGCAGCAGCGTTATTGCCACAGACAGCTCCTGGTTCAGCCCTGTATTGGGTATTGCTTTGGAGCAGCTTGTGTAACTCCTATTGTACACACATCACCTTTTGGTAATCCTGTGCTTGACAAAAACTCTCGCAGGCACAAGCTTGTGCTGACCACAATAAGGTCTCTAAACTCCCTAGCAATTCATATCCCAGAATGACGATTAAGAGAATTTGCTGATATGGGAACACAGGAAAATGAAGATACACAGGCTGAGAATAGATAGTGAAACAGTCATAAAATTCGGGGCACACAACACAAGGGGTGTTGAGGAGGTAACACTGGATTGAACCCGATTTGTAAATGATGGTGCTGCATGGGGGGAAAATTATTCTGCTGCCTCCCATCTTTGCCTTTCCAGCCTGACACAGCGCTGACAATTGCATCGCAGCCACCGGGGGCTTGTGCAACTTCTGCTGTTTGACAAGAAACTAGTTGTGCCGATGAGCTGACAAATCCAAACTGCCTCCCGCCCCCAGCCCCTGCTGCGTGCCAAATTGCTATGTGTGCGCTTGTGCGCTGCTCAGGATCCATCTGCGGCGGTTGCCAAGAATGCCCCCTCCCAGTCTCTCCAGCAGGAAGAAGCAAGCGCAGAGAGGGAAAGGGAAGGGGGGGCAGGCAGAGAGGGAGTGTGCTGTGCACTTAGAAAGTCAACTTTTATTTTTAGAGATGTGAAGCGGTGCTTGAGCACAGCTTGTTTTCACCCCAAACAGAAAAGACTGCTCCCAAAAATAAAAAATAAATCAGATGGCAGCTTGGCATTAGACAGGCACCTAAAAATGCACTTGAATGGCATCAGAGACTAGCTGAAGCAAGAGAGAGAATTCAGAAGTCCTAATGAACAGATATCAGGGCACATCTAGCCCCCTCGCAGGTGCCCAAGTAGCCGTTCCAGTGCCCCCCAGCCGAGGAACACTCCCACCCATCCTGCCTGCCCCGCACTGGTCCATTCCCAAAGCAGCTCACCCAGAACACAGGCAGGGTGCTGCAGCAGAGGTTTGGGGAAAGCCCACTTGGGATAACCCACTACAGGTACCACGGTACTATCCCAGATTGCTGTTTAGATCCAGATTTAGCGAGTGATATACCCAGTAGGAAACAGGATTGTATCGTTGTTGCAGAAGGACATTTTTGTGTGCGTGTCTTCTGGTTGCTTTTAAATAGACATTGCTCTGCTTTCTACAAGGGAACATATGCAAAAAGAAGGTATTCTGAATGACTGGGGAGAAAAATACTTCAAGCCAAACCTAGTTCAATCCTAGTTAGTTCTCAGACTCTCAGAAAAACATGTTTGCGTGGTTTCAAGGATGGTTTGAGGGAACCATGAGACTTCTTTCTGTCTCTTCTTAGAGGAACGTGGACTTGAAAACAACACTAAAAAAAGGAATATGTATCTCTCCAATTGCTCTTCAGACATCCATATACTGCAACAATCTCCTTCTTCACTCCTCTTTTGGTAACATGGAATGAGTTTCCCTAAGTCATGAGGGGAGAGGTGACACTGAGGACTAGCAGGGGAGCAAGAAGTCAGCTCCTGCACAGAGTTGGGCCCCTGCACAGTGCAATCGTTTGGCAGAACACATGGGTGAAATGCCAGGCATCAGAGGTCCAGTTTTGAAGGGCAACTTTCATTTCCAATGCCTGTGTCAGGCTGCTGTCTGGCACAAACAAAGCCGAGCATCAGGAGCTTATTAAGGATGCTTGACTAGATGCCTCATTATGGTTAGGACAGCAATTCCTCTCTTTACAAGCAAGATGAATTCTCCTGAAATATAACCACTTCCAAATTATTTATTTCTTTCCTCATTTCTGACCAGCAGAAAAAGGAAGATCTGCAATGAAATAAACAAGTCCATCTTTGTCTGGCAAGGCAGGCTGGGCTAGACCTTTTCACTGCCAGAAACCTTACAAATGCCCTGGGTTCACATTTGGAGGAAGACTTTAGCATTTTTAACCTCTCATTTGTGAATACTACCCACAAGTTTATTAGCAAGTACAAATATCTTCCAGACGAAGAGCCTTTATATTTTCTCTTTAAAACTGCGAGTGGTTTTATATCCTTAGTGTTCACATCTGCGTGTCGGTTAGCAACAGCATTCCCAGCTGCACTTAAAATGTCTTCACAATACAGGGAGGAGAGAAACTTTAGGGCAGTATTAGCAGCCAGGAAAGCCATGTTTATGTTTCACTCCCAGCTCCCCTTCCAACCCCAAATTATGTGTGAAGCTCATCTCATGCTGCTAGATCCACCCTTAGCATCACTTCCCAGGGCCAGCTCACATTTTACCCTCAAGTTCCCTTCTTAGAAAGCTTCCTACTTGCAAGCAAGAAGCAGAGCAAACAAAGATTATTCCAAACTCCAATCCCCATTTCTGATCTATCACAATCATCTCTCACTCATTAGTGTTGCCGCCTCCAGGTTTGGGTAGAATAAGATATACTTGCTTTTCTAAAACTAAATAAATAAATAAATAAAGAGATATATAACTCAGTTTCCCCGATTTATGACACTTGTTCTGTTACATGTTTATTTACAGATTGATTTGCTATAGTGGATAACAAATCATTGCCCTACCCCCATCTATATCTGTCACTAGTCAGCTTAACTAGCAAGATTAACACTGAACTGGACAAACACATATTAATCTCCTGATTAGTCTCCAGCCTGGAATACATCATTGCTGTAATTCTGGTATTCATATCTCATGGCCAGTGATTCCTTACATGGAACCAGAGTATCTATTTAAATAGTCCTGTATTCTCCTGGAAGCTGGCAGCATATATATAATAAAGTTTATTGTCATCCTCCTGCTGAAGCTGGTTTTGTTAGTGACTATTTCTGTGGAAGTCACTTCTGAAGGCTGCGATTTCACCACTGAAATCCTAAGAAAAAGGAGAAACATGAAGAGTATCATGCTGCCCAGCTGATCATGCTCTCTTTCAGATGTTATTAATTTCTAGAGTGGCAGCACTGTGTTACAGCTTGCTTTCTCAACAGCTCTGTATAATTTTTGGAGACTGGCACTGCACAAAAAGCACAGCACGAGAGATATCCTGAAAGCTTGGCTCAAGTAGGTAAAAGCAGATTTTCTTCCCTTTTTTTTTGCACTCTCAAGTTTGTATAACAAAATATTTAAAATGCACAAATGCTCGCTGTGAAAACTATTGTTCTAATGATTTTCAGAAGAGTGAAAAGGTGAGGGAAGTTGACCAAGGCCAGACTACTTTCCATGACAGTGGTGTCCATCTCCAGAGTTCCAAAAATCAGCCACACCAAGTGTCGCATTGTCTGCTCTCAACAGTAGAAACTCATCTGGCAAATCAGCCTGACTTGTTAAAACAAGATCATGGACCACATTGTCTCATCACTTTCCACCCATGCATTTGCTGTGCCAGGAAAAGGGATTGTTTAAGGGCAAACAGTGGGCAGTTGACAGCAGGTTCTGACCCCCTTTTTGTCTTCTTACACTTATGAGATATGAATAAAAGATAGCAGTTATAGTCTGGACAGTCAAAGTGGGGAAAGTTTTCAGATAGGGGTCTCTTTCTTTCAAGAAATCTGTGAGTTGAACTGAAGCACACCATCACATTTTTTAATAAATGAAGATGAAAGTTAAGGTTGACATGAGGAGCAAGGATTGTCCTTTTTATGTGCATGTGGCAGCCTGGAGTGGTGTGGGGAGCAGTCCCCCCAGGAGGTCACACTCACCCAGTGTAGGGAACAAGCTATAGGTACGAGTGTGAACAAATTTCCACACCTCAGACCTAACCTGAGTGCATTACATGACAGTGAAACCGTGTTTAAGAAAGCCACTGCAATGCAAACCAGATTACACTTGTTATAGCGCCTCTGGAAATACAGTAAAGCACCAGCCAGAGGGGAGTTGAATCAAGTGAGGCAGTCTGAAATGCCACAATAAAAAAAACTGAGAGGGAGCGTGAACCCAAAAGCAAGACAGGGAGGGCTGGCCAAGAATGATGCTCTGAGGCATGCGTTTCTGTCTGAGAGACAGCAAGAGGGCCGCAGCTCATTCCAATTCCTGCTTGCAATTGTTTAGTAAAACCACCGTGAAGACCCAGGATGGATGGTATACTGATGGTTCAGAAGTAAATGGTGAGCTCTTTGTTAGAAGAACACCTACTGTATAAGGGAAACAGAGGGCTAATAGATCATGGGCCACTCTGGCGAATGAAACCAGCACTCATTTTTTTAAATTAGAAACTATGAGTCATAATCACTCTTCTCCATATTATACTTCACTCCCCTTGGTCTTTAAAGGACAGTAATAAAGCACTACTGTCCAGACAGTGGTGGGGTTTTGGGTTGCTGAGCATTATCAATGTATTGGTATATATTTGTATTCTTTAACACTTTTTAAACACTACAATATCAATTTATTTGACGTCCTCTCATGGCAGAACCACAAATGGATGAACTTTTAGTTTAAGATGGATGATAATGGGGAAAGAGAATAGAATGCAGAACATGGGGCAGTTGTGTAGCCTGACAATTTATAACACTACCTGCCTTCTGCTCCTTGGTTATTTATGGCTGGCTGGGGAGATAAAGGAAAGAAGGATAGTTGCAGGGAGGACAGCTTAATTTAAAACATTGTCACTTGCTCCCGCTAAAGTCAAGAGTCAGGTTCTCAATATATGTAACAGGTGCACTGTCTCTGAGTAGATCCACATATAACAAAAACAATTTAAAATAAAGTGTTCCTAAAGAAAGGTGAATAAAGAGAGACCAAAAAAAAAAAAATCAGAATGCTCTTTAAGCATGGACCGTGACATTTCAGCCGGGTACTGCTACCCACCAAAACAGAAGTTAAAAGCGCGGCCAGTTTGCAGCTCCATGGCAGAGCAGGGGTCACATACCTGGACTCAGATTCTAAATGTCCTCTCCCAGTAAACGTCTTCTGACTTTCCCTGTTCAAAGTGGGTGACACTATCTGGGCAGGCATAGCTATGCCCTTGGTTACGATAATTTGCAAAGTGTTTTAATGCTTTAAGTATGAATGTTTGTCTACCTCCAAATACACACAAACAGGTCAAATCTGACATTCATTATGAATGTAACATGGTTAAATATCCCCACTTTAATTTCAGAAAAAAATTGCAGCATCTTCCTTGGCTACGTGCTCTCTTTATAGACTGTAAGAATTGATAAAATCTCCTTACATTAACATAAAAAAATTAAGATGTATATGAAATATGTAAAACATCTACTGAATGCAGGCACATTTTGCTCAATTCTTCATTGACATTAAGAACAGTCAAGTTAATCTGGGCTGAAGTCAGACGAGTTACACTAAAATAAAAAGAAAAGCAGTCCCATTACTTTTAACTTGGGCCCTGGTCACAAAACCATCCATCTATTGGAAAGAAAAAGGAGCAGTCACTCAGCCATGGTCGAGACTGTTATAAAGGTAATAAAAGTGCTGCAAGCTCAAACTAGAATTCATAAATCCACCATGCATGTACACTTGGAGCCTTCAGTTTCATATCAGATCTCAAGAAAAATAGAAAGTGCCAGAGCATCAGCCCTATTTGCCATGAGAACAGAAAGCTTCTAAAAAAATTAAGTGTTCCTACCAAGCACATTGTCATGACAATGAGCAGTGACAACACAGTGAGAATCTACAGTCACCAAAAGTGTTTCCAAAATAAAGCACAGCAACAGATTAATTTGCAGGTCATAGAATGGTTTGGGTTGGAAGAGACCTTAAAGATCACCTCATTCCACCCCGTTGCCATGGGCAGGGACACCCTCCACTAGCCCAGGTTGCTCAAAGCCTCATCCAGCCTGGCCTTGAACACCTCCAGGGATGGGGCATCCACAGCTTCCCTGGGCAACCTGGGCCACTGCCTCACCAGCCTCACAGGAAAACATTTCTTCCTAATATCTAACCTAAATCTACCCTCTTTCAGCTTAAATCTGTTACCCCCCATCCTGTCACTACCTTCCCTGATAACGAGTCCCTCCCCATCTCTCCATGTCAAAGACTGTCACGAGATCAGGTACTATTACTGCATGACTCTGTCCTGATGACAAGGATCATAACAACCAGAACAGGAAATGATGTGGACGGTACCCACATGAACAGCATCAATACCTGTAGGAAGAATAATTTATGTAACACGTGAGAGGCAGCAAAGCAGCAATCTGCTGATGTATCATGCAGAGTAATAATGGGAATATATCCTTATCCTATGCTACCTTTATTCTAATAGAAACAGCTCTCATGCTGGCCAAATAACATTGGGATAGGACCTGACAAATTTCAGCACTCTGGGAATGTTGGTTTTTTGTTTCGTTTTGTTTTCCAAATAATCATTGCACTCAAAAAAGAAGAGAAAGCATATGTATAATTGAAATAATTTCACTTTTATCCTACCACCCCTGTCTTCCTATGCACATGCAGCCAAAGGAGGCTGCAGGCAAGCTCTATCTGCTGCAGGATCCTGAAACTCTTCTTCCTCTACTGATTACTTTTTAAAAATATGCATAACTGCCCCTCTTCTCAAAATCCAAGCCATTTACATCTGCCCTCCTCTCTTCTCTATCTCTCCCCCGCTCTTCTTTGTTTTTTTGTTGGGGTTTTTTGTGGTAATTTTATTTCTCACAAAATGACCTCTCCACCACTCTGTTCAACAGCATCAGTCACTGCATTTGTGTGATCACACTACGGTATTACGACAGTACACTTGACAGAATATTCCCAAATGATATTTTTAGCTAGTATTCCAAACACCTTGGAAATGTGGCCAATCCATCCATCAGCAGAACAGGGACTCAGGTCCCAAAATGCCCTTCATACATCTAAGCAGGAAAACCACTATAAATATAGCAGAATATCATGTCAGGTGGGAACCCAAGGGGTTAAAAGAAGAAAATCTCAATTATTTAAATACATCTTGCTATAAACTGCACGAACACTTTTTTTTGACACTTGTCTTTTTAAAAATATATTTCTGTTTTGACGTCCTGTTTCTGAGCATATTTTACTCCTGCCAACCCGCTGTTTGTGTTTTGAATAGCTCGGAACAGATGAAGTGCTGGTCCAGAGACAAGAAATCCTCCAAATCTTCTGTCAACCACTCCAGCCCTGAGAGCTGAAAGCAAACTGCACTGGTAGCTCTGCCCACCCCGCTGCACTCGGAGGCTGCGGGAGTTGTTGATGTCTTTGCAGCCATCCAGGCACAACACAACTCAAACCCACAGTAGCACAGCAGTAGTCTGAGATCCCTTGTGGGTTTGGATCACCCACCCTGTATCACAGGTAGGGGCTGGGAAAAAATAATGTTTTGGGAAGGAATAATACAGAGTATAAAGCATTGTGATAAGGAAGGAGCCGAATTCTACTCTTGGGTCTATCACAGACACCTCGTGTGACCTTAAATAGAAGATAATTTTTGTGCCTCAGTTTCCCCAGATGTACTATGAGAAAGATAAAGTCTTGATTCTGTAAAGCACTCAGACTCACAAATGCATATTTTAACATTAAGCTCAGCACTTCCTGAACCCAGATTCTGCTTTACAAAGTGGAATCAGTTGGCATGTGGGAAGAGTAGCACTGGGCTCTGGAAGACCCCTGTGAGCTCACATTCGGTTTTCAAGCACCTTCTGCTCAGGTAACCAAGGCATAAGCTACCTCTGACTTGTCTTTTGTAAACAGAGATTACTCATATTTTTCAAGTAATTTTTTTCTTTCTTCCCTGAAGGAGACAGTAACTTTCCCTTATAGGAAGCATTGCTTTGGCCTTCTCCTGCTTTGGAGGATTTATCTTGCCATGTGCGGTGTGAATTAGATGCAGTTTGCTCCTCTTCACCACAACTTTGACAACAGAAGTTGGACTGCTGCGGCTTGTCGAGGGATTGAAATGCAGATCAGGCACGTGGCTTTTCACAACTTGTAATGCTAGCTCTGCAACGTGCTACAACCATCTACAACACCTCCCTCTCACATCTGGCAAGGCTTTCATGTCTGTGAATATATGGATGCTGACACAGACTTACATGCATATATATTGACCACCATTCACCACTCATCGACCACCATTTCAAGGCCAGGCTGGGCTAGTGGGAGGTGTCCCTGCCCATGGCAGGGGGTTGGAACTAGATGATCTTTAAGGTCCTTTCCAACCCAAACCATTCTATGATTCTATGGTATAGTGTCTAAACTAGAATTCTTAAGAGTGGTATTCAGAAAAGGGTGAATAGGTCACAGAGGTCCTTTAAAACATGGCAAAGCAGAACCTATGATGACCCTCTCTATTCATGACTGTCTTTTTTTCAACATATTCTAAGAGAGACTTTACGTGGGCATCTGGACAAATATAACTCCTCACTTCTGGGAAAGAGGGAGTCTTCTTTGGGCCGTCTGTGGGAAACGAAGGGTGCATGGGATTTTAAGCAGAAGAGAAGTTTAGGTGTAAAGAACAGCGCTCTGGGAGATGGTAACGCTAGAAACTATCCATCCAGCTGTACTAGAAGCACTTACATTTATGCATACAATCTGTTTGCAGGAACATTAAATCATTCACTATATTTTTCATGTGAAACTTCACTGTTGCACATTATGCTCCATATTCCTGCAAGTAGTTTATGATAGCACAAGAATTACTTTAGGCAGACGTTCAGCAGGAAAAGCTGGAAAAAATACCATTGTTTCAGATCTCGATTATGCAGATTGGCTTCACTTGTAAGGAAATTAACTCTATGCCACAGCTGTGACAACTAAAATTACAGAACAATTGATATTTTGAAAACTTTGAAAATCTGCCAAAGGAGAAAATTACATGACTGAACAACAGCTTTTATAGAATCGAAGTAAAATATTTCACTAATGAATTTTAGTGTTTTGTTTAAAAATTTAATTGTCGAGATTATTCTGATATACCCAACAATTTGTCCAACCACAAGTAGTTTAGAGATTCCGTTAAATAAAGAACAAATGAAAAAAAAAAAAAGTAATTGCTCAGTTTCTAGGCCTAATACCCAAAGCAACTTTTTACCAAATGTTTTAAAATGTTATTTTAACTTTTCTCTGAACATTCCGAGTTCTGTAATACTGATCTCATCTGGGAAAAGACCCATCCCATACAACGTTTTAGCCCCGATACAAGGAGCAAATAGAGGAAGCCTTAGGAAAAGTAGAATCAAAAGTGTAAAAACCACTTTCAGGATTTTTGAAGGATTTAGGCTCCTTACAGATTCCATCTCATAAAAATGACTGTTAACTAATAGCCGCAGGACTGTGCCTTTGTACGGTAAGAAATTTCTCTGCTTCACTACCCTGAAAAGGATAGCAGCAAGATGGAACCACTGATGGTGAGAAGCTAGAGAAGAGCAGCCAGATGAGAAGTGGTCCATGAGCCCAGCCCCAAACACCCTGGGGACCAAGCAATCGCCAAAAACCCAGAAACTATAGAGACACAACTCAGAGTTTCAGTAAACTGGCTTCCAGATATCAAATCTACTGATATGGATATGATTCACTATATTCATTATACTTGAATTATTCTAAGCCCCTCCGAACTACCACCTTGAACAGCACTTCCATCGGCTCAATTGCTCTTTTTTAGCACTATTCCTTCACTTCCTCCCAACAGAACACCACAATAAAATACATTTGCTGCAGACAGTGTGTTCAGGTTACAAAAGCAACTGATGCCAGCAAAGCTGGTCATATAAATTAACCACGAGGTTGCTTCAGAAGAGACCTGTACTAAAGGATTCCATCACTAGGTTATCGCCTTATACTGGCAAAAGGAGAAGAGAGGAAAGAATTATATTATTTCTTTTTCCATCACCTCTTAGAATCATAGAATGGCCTGGGTTGAAAGGGACCTTAAAGATCATCTAATTTCAACCCCCTGCTGTGGGCAGGGTTGCCAACTACTAGAGCAGCCTGGCCAGGGCCCCATCCAGCCTGGCCTTGAATGCCTCCAGGGATGGGGCATCCACAACTTCTCTGGGCAACCTGGGCCACTGCCTCACCACCCTCTGCGTGAAAAAATTCCACCTAACAGTCAACCTAAATCTACCCCTCTCTTAGTTTAAAACCATTCCCCCTTGTCCTGACACTATCAACCCCTGCAAATAGTTGTTCCCCCTCCTGTTTATAGGCTCCCTTCAAGTACTCCTCTCTTATTTGTGGAAGGAAGATAGGAAGTTCTAGCTGTTTGTGGAAACATAGAAATTAAGCAAAAATAGTGTAATATTTTATAAAATGGAGCAGTTGTCAAGTTGTATCATTCAGTTATTCGTTATTGCAGCTACCACAACCAGAAGGCAGCACTTTACAATCTAGGATAGCCATGCTCTCTTTGCTGCTTTACCCTACAGGCAGTGCCTCGTACCATAAATCTACCATTCATTATTGGCAACAACTGACAGCTTCTTCCCCTGAAGAGGCCAAGATTCCTTAAGTCTAAAACGCCATACCCTGTCAACACAGGTGTACAGGGAAGAAGCTAGCTTACTGACATGCTTGGTAACACAGGAAAATAGCCACTGTCCCAAGTTGATAATTAGAAAAAAAACCCACCAAAACAACAAACAAAAAAACCCCACAAAAACAACCAACCAAAAAGTTTTGGTGCTCAGCTGATAAAAAGTTAATAATTCTCCATTTGTTTCATTTGGGCTATACTATTTAAGGCCTTCAGAAGACAAAAGGACTCATACATAGCTTGCAGACTGTTCAGCACGTGGGCTCTAGAGCCATGGAAAAGCATTTGTAGGATGCTCTTGTCATGCTGTTGCTAGTCTCTCTTCTCATATAGCTGTGACTGAAATAAAGCTTGACACAGTGATGGAGGGACGCAAGAGGTCCAATGTGCAGCAAGCATCTAAAATGACTGACTTCAGTTACACAAAGGTTTCACCTAGCCCACTGAATGCATCTAATTATGTGCATTTATTCTTTATGATAACATATTCCTTTGCATGCTTTGCATGGCCCCTTTCAAGTGCTGGTGTCAAGCACATAATTTATGAAACAGAATTTGCTGAAAGAGAGGCAGGTTTATTACATAATGTCACACATACAAGGAGGAAGCGAGGCTGGAGCTGGAAATTCCTGTGGTACCTTATGCTGCATTTTCTCCCAATTCAAGCTCTGCTTACCTTTTTTCTTTTACCCCTCTTTCTCCCACTTGAGGAAATACAAAAAGTTTACAAAACACCTGTTCAGTTACCCACACTTTGTCCATTTTAAGTCAGAGCAGGAAAACGTTTGCTGACCCAGATGGAGAAATTCCATCATTACCTAATGAACTGCTGCAGAACTCATTTGAATGTAGCTGACTTTGTAAGGAGCGTGAATCTTCCAGTCATTTAGACAGGAGTAGCTCAGGGTAGACAATATTAATTTAGGGATGAGTCATTATGTTCACTACCAGTCTGGGGCCTAATGATTTGATTCAAATTAATTTAAATCACTGGGGAGAAAAAAAAAAACAACCTAAAATTACACATACAGCAGAATAGAAAAACAATCTTTTCCAAGATCCAAAGTGCTTAAGGGGCTTGTCATTGCTAGGCTCACATTTTCTTTTTCACATTGCATTGCATGTGCACAAACTTGCTCTAGTGCAATGGTACAGATTGCAGAGAGATCTGGGGTTCAGAAAGATTTTATGCCAGCTGGAGAAAGGTTTCTGCCCCTCCCTGCTACAGGTGCTGTGATGGAGTAGGCAAATAGAGAGCCAGGACTGCCAGAGACAGCCAAATTCTAGCTGATCCCTGATGCTAGAGAAGGGATGATTGAATAAATTGGGGAGGAATAAAATAGGGAGCAGAGTTATGTTTTTCTCTTCTCTGGTGAAAATGATGGAGAGCTTCTTTTAACACTTCACTGTGGAAACAGGATAGCCTTGGGTTATCTTCACATACATCAGCCCAAACAGAGCCAAACCTTCTGGCACCTGCTGCTGAGATATATTTGCTCCATTTATGTGATGTGGAGAACTCACGAAGAAGTCTGCAAATGAGACAAACCTTTCCATACCAGCAAGCTGAACCAAAGTGAGCAGATTATTTATTTGCAGAGGTGGCCCTGTGTTAGGCAAACAGACAGAAAGTGCTGTTTAATGATGCTTTGGAATGGTTTATTCACTGCATCTCCTTCCATGCCTACCTCAGAGGAAATGTCACCCATGTATTTATGTCCGGCAAAACTGTGAGGGGAGCAGTATCAAAGCAGTGCACTGGGTGCATACTGCATTCTGGGCAAGAGGCAGTTTAACCCTTGTGAAACGCCCACCATGGGCCATATTGTGTGATCCTCACCTATAGCACGTGTTCAGTAGCTGGGTCTTATTTTGTTGTTTGTTCCATAGAGCATTTGTGCCCAGCTGTCAGGGTGATACCTCTTACAGCAGGGTTGTTGTAAGAAGGGGAATACAAAGCAAGGGAACAAACCCACTAAGCTGTTAAGGATAGAGCAGAGATGCCTCCCCAAATCTGCCTTCACCAGAAGTTGTTTGTCTCATGGATGCTTTGATCCTAAGCTGCTGAAGGATACTTTATTCTCCTCTCCTTCAGAATACCTTGAGGGAGGATTACTTCTCTGTTTACCTTTCAAAAGATTGTTGATAATAATTCGGATGGAGGTGCAACAGGGAAATTCTTTATGCTTCTGCTTTTTCAAATGATAAAGAAGCTTTTTAATTAGGAGCTTGCTTGTTTGCATTTTAAGTCCAGGATTAAATGCAGGCCAACTCAGAGACCCGGTGCCTTTTGCACACCAAGACACATGGCTTGCCACGCTCCCGAATTCTTGAGAGACTGGTGACTTGACAATGCAGGAGATATAGCCTTTGTTCCCCACGCCACAGAAACCTGGACTCAAATCCCAAGATCACAAGACTAGGGGACTAAAGCGGGTTGTGGCTACATAAGCTGGATGCGGAAAGTAACAGAGGGTTGTGATCAACCAATGTGGTTTTGTTGCCGATTCTGTCAAAAAGTTGGGGAGGGGGGAAATGACTGTCATTAAGTCACTTTTCAGCATCTCAGTTTCCCTTTCTGTAAACTTTGCAAAGTACTGGTAAGAAGTGCTACATAAAATCTTTTCTGACTATGTGGTTTAGTGAGTTAGGGGGTGTTGGGTTGACGGTTGGACTTGATGATCCTTGAGGACTTTTCCAGCTTTCATGATTCTATGATTCTATGTGAAAATAAGAGACAAAATTTAAGATGAGCCAACATTCAGGCTGACTTGTAACCAAAGGCAGCGTTTCAACAAAGGTCTCCAAAGACAAACACCCACAAAACAAATTTACGGCAGCATGTATTCCTCTACGAAAAGCTGACTTTGAAATGTTTGCTTGCACTGCACTGGCTACATTGTCACCTTCACTTGGTAAAAATCAAATTTTCCCACTAGCTCCAATGGATGATTTTCAGCTCTTCGGGACCCTCCTTTGCTACAACCTGGTCAGCCTTAGCTTGTGCAATGTACAAACTGTTTGTACGCTTCACTCTCTGCACTGAGGTTTCACAGCTGCAATTGCAACTCTTGCACAATTTCCCCTGAAAGCAAGACCTGGGCCTCAAACTCAGGGTCTGGACACCTCCGCACAAAAATGTTCCTGCACAAGCACTGCTGGTGGCTGCATGATCCATGGCAGTGAGTCCAAGAGATTTCATAACCATCTGACTTATTTTCAGCAGCCTATATCCAATTCATTAGGAGAAGCTGGTAAATGTCAGCTCGACAAACAGGACAAAAAAATGATTCAATCCTTGCTGGATAATCTGTCTAATAAATTCAATAGGTGTCACTTTTGTGGAAGGGTCTATATACCTCAGCAGTAATTTGTCACCAAGAAACAGTTTCAGGGCGTTTCACAGTTGTGTGTCAGTGTTTATTTCAGGTCTTATCTTCAATGAACATTTCTTGCTAAGAGAAATTAATTCCTTGCATCTGTCACTATAGGAACAAAGTAAATGCACTTTCTGGGGAAGGCCCATTATTCAGTACATTAGGCACTGATATGACAGTTCTCCTCATCCCACAGTTGCACACAACAATAAGTAACCTCAGTCATCGCTAAGATTTGCAAAATTTAATATTATGGGGGTAGGGAGGTTTTTTTCTTTTTTTTATTTTTAGTAGTACATTAAAAAATTTTAACCCTAAAAAAAAAAAAACAAACCCAACCCCAAAAACAAAAAAATCTCACCCATCCAGTAACCACTGCATCACCATTTCAATTCAGCATGACAGATTTAAGCAATTTGAACAGCAATGGTAAGCCAAAAAAAAAAAACCAAACAACCAAAAACAGAGGGTTTATTAAGAGGACAAGACTTTTAACCTACTTCATACTATATTGGAAGTTATTTGAAATGAGCAGATCTCTCTGCAGCATGACTTTTGCTCAACTTTGACTTTTCAATCCTAGCCTGCCCTCAAATACAATGGCCTAAATAAATTCCAAATCAAGACAAGTTGTTGTGGACAACTTTCTAAAGCAAATAATTAGATATTAAAAATTCAGTTGTAACACCTCAGGGTATCATTCAAAACCGGGGAAAGAAAGGAAATGCTAGAAATGCCAGAAAGAAAGAAAAGCAGACAATGATATGCTCAGCTGATGTGTGCCGCAAGGAGGAAGAATCAGAGAGATTCACATACAGGAGCTTTTTAATCTACTGGAGGAAAATGAAAAAAATGGAGGAGGGAAAAAAAAATTGTATTTATTCTTTGTGATCTGAGTTACTGGTTTCCTGAAACATGAGCATGCTGTACAAACTGCTAGGTGATGAAATTAAACAAGCACAGTAGCTACGTTATGCACTCTGAATATCTGGAATAAAATATGTACGCACAGAACAGCCACTGAAATAAGAGAGGCAGTTCATTGGAGCTACATGTTGCATTCATTTTCCTCACTGGTGCCAGCAAATATATTAATTCTGAACACCCGCTTACTAATAATTGTAAGCAAACATTGGATAAAACTCAATTGGGACACATTTAAGCAGGCACCACAGAAAACCCATTCTGCGACAAGCTTGCAGACAGTCGAAGACTTATTTCCATCTGAATGAAGACAGAAAAACCATCCCGTGACGCACAATTCAACTCAGAGCTAACCAACATCATGAACTTGT
>VZTO01025575.1:48372-81796 GCA_013400615.1 Syrrhaptes paradoxus
CTAAGATTTGCAAAATTTAATATTATGGGGGTAGGGAGGTTTTTTTCTTTTTTTTATTTTTGGTAGTACTTTAAAATATTTTAACCCTAACAGAAAAAAAACAAACCCAACCCCAAAACCAAAAAAATCTCACCCATCCAGTAACCACTGCATCACCATTTCAATTCAGCATGACAGATTTAAGCAATTTGAACAGCAATGGTAAGCCAAAAAAAAAAACCAAACAACCAAAAACAGAGGGTTTATTAAGAGGACAAGACTTTTAACCTACTTCATACTATATTGGAAGTTATTTGAAATGAGCAGATCTCTCTGCAGCATGACTTTTGCTCAACTTTGACTTTTCAATCCTAGCCTGCCCTCAAATACAATGGCCTAAATAAATTCCAAATCAAGACAAGTTGTTGTGGACAACTTTCTAAAGCAAATAATTAGATATTAAAAATTCAGTTGTAACACCTCAGGGTATCATTCAAAACCGGGGAAAGAAAGGAAATGCTAGAAATGCCAGAAAGAAAGAAAAGCAGACAATGATATGCTCAGCTGATGTGTGCCGCAAGGAGGAAGAATCAGAGAGATTCACATACAGGAGCTTTTTAATCTACTGGAGGAAAATGAAAAAAATGGAGGAGGGAAAAAAAAATTGTATTTATTCTTTGTGATCTGAGTTACTGGTTTCCTGAAACATGAGCATGCTGTACAAACTGCTAGGTGATGAAATTAAACAAGCACAGTAGCTACGTTATGCACTCTGAATATCTGGAATAAAATATGTACGCACAGAACAGCCACTGAAATAAGAGAGGCAGTTCATTGGAGCTACATGTTGCATTCATTTTCCTCACTGGTGCCAGCAAATATATTAATTCTGAACACCCGCTTACTAATAATTGTAAGCAAACATTGGATAAAACTCAATTGGGACACATTTAAGCAGGCACCACAGAAAACCCATTCTGCGACAAGCTTGCAGACAGTCGAAGACTTATTTCCATCTGAATGAAGACAGAAAAACCATCCCGTGACGCACAATTCAACTCAGAGCTAACCAACATCATGAACTTGTCTTCAGTGTCTCCTGCTCCTGGGCTATGCTGCTGTTCCTCCTTCCCCTCCTCCATGTCATCCAGTCCCTCTGTTGTTCCCCAGATCTCTCCTACATCCCTCAGCTATTGATTACATTTTGATAGATGATGTTATGACCAGATTTGGACTTTGCTTGGGAATGACAGGCATAATGGTTTGGGCTTTCTCCCCCCTTTATTGGGCACTAATAAGACCTTTTCTCCTCCCTTGCCATCAAGTTCTACTCACTACATAGGAATCTATATTCTTGAGAAACCCATGTCTTTATTAAAGTTCGGGAAAATTAGCAAACAGGTTCAGGAAGAGCCCAATGGTGCCATTGTAAAACCAGACTCAAATGAGCTAGAAAACAACCAAGGAGCTACGGCCAATCCTAGGTTAATTCTTGGGTCAAAACAGGCAGTTATAGTCAGTGAAAATTAATCTTGGATCATTAATTTCATCACAGTATTTGCACCTAGCCTGGACTTTGCAATATATATATATAGCTTCAACGGTTCCCCAGTTTTCATGAGTTAAACCAGATAGTTTTTCCTCTCATCTAAGCTCTTGGAAGAGTCTCAAAGTCATTCTGCCTCTTCTGCTCTCAATAACCACTTTATGGCAGCCTGGGATGAATGCAGGTACACTCTCACCAGCTGTGCCCCGAGGCCATACAGCCTTCACCTCAAGTGTTTACATCAAACACAGTCTTCAAATACCTCAATTTACCCACTTTAAACCAAAGAAATAGTGTAAAACAGCTCTAATCCTCTTTGAGAAAAACAAACTCATAAGAGATGTTGAGTTTTGATGAGTAACATTCCACTTATCTCGTTGAAATCTAATAGTTAAACATCACTGTTAGCTGCAATTGCCTTTTTTTGTCACAACATTTTTCAATAATGTATCTCTGCTCTGAATTAGCAAAGGCCACTGAATGGTTTCTTAATGACTAGCACATAATCCCTGAAGCACTGTGCAGCTGGTTTTTTTTTTTTTTCCCTCCTATTTAAATTTCTAAAAAATATTTGAACCTCTAAATGAAGGAGGAATTGCTCTGGGGCTTGCCGAGTTTCCACTGGTTTGTAGCTGCCTCTATTTCTTTAGCTAGCTCCTAAGTCATTCCAGGAATATCCTAGCAGCTCCTGCGTCAGGGGTCCTTTGGACCACACCATCACAGTCGCAAAATAAGATGTTTTCCAGATGAGTTACATCCACTGTAGGTTAAGGGACTGCTGTTATTTCCCCCTTGCCTTTATACCCATTTCTCAGCTCCTTACCTCTCCAGTCCCATTATTCCATGAGCTCTTCAGCACAGACCGCCTCTTCTCTTGGGACAAGTCTCTTGCCTGATGCACCAAGAAAACAGCTCAGCATCTCAAGATGTTACTGCCACTTACACCCCCCAAACACGTGCAGATGCAGAAGTGCAACCAGTTTCATTTAGAGGAGAACTTTTGAAGAACATGGAGAATACAGTGGCATTTTAGCTACTTGGAAACAACACATTTTTAGTTTAATTTTTTTTTAAATTAATATACTAGCTTCCAAGTGTCTGAAAGAAAAAGATTATTTTCCAATCCAGTTGGAGTATTTCTATTCATCACTTTAATTCATGCTTTCTTTGTTGGGTTACTATTTTGCCATTTTTAAATGGTCTGAATTTTAAAATTAATTTGTCCCCCTCTCTAGCACCTGCCAAATGAGATTTCTGGTAGCTTAAAAATCCAGGAACAGGCTGTTGGTTCAACAATATTTTACTGCCTGTTGTTTAAATCCGATTATTTGGTATCTCTGGAATAATGACAATGGACTCATGTATACATATAGTGATCATTTTATATTTATCTCCTTAAACTTTGTTTTTTTTCATAATCACCTTAGTGTTCGACAGTCACTGTCAAGCCATTATCCAGTCACAGGTTCATAACACATAATTCAATTAAATATATTACAAAAATACTGAAAGGGATTTTTCCATCATGCTTTATCAGAACAATGCAAAGATACCACGCACAACAATTCCCTCCTCCAAAACAATTCACACAGAAACATTCTTTGTTTGCAAAGCTTCTTTGTTCTTTGTCCTGTGATGCTTAATTAAGGATATAATGGAGAATATTATAGTCATTTTAGAGTAGTTTGGAAATAATGATGCCTGAGGCAAAGCATGGAGTTCTATTTAACTCAACTCAACATACAAGTGTTGGCAGTGGCCTTAACAAATGGACCCTACTGCTATCACAATTTGCAGAAATAATTTGCAGTACCTTCCCTCCTCCACCCGCAATAACTGCACTTTTTAATTTCTTGGGTGCCATGCCTCTCAGCAGCATGAAGCTGTGTTTTGTAAAAGCTTATCTTCCTCCCTTATTAAACAGCACATCTTGAAATCATTTGATGTTGGCAGAAAGTTTTCTTCCCAGAGGCACAGAACTCCTATTGCAGGTTGTGTGCTGCATCTGGCAAGTTAGTCATGTGGAAGACACTTATTCTAAATAAAGACGGTCTAGAGGTAAATTTGATCCAGGAATAAACCAGCTCATTTCCAGAAAGACTCACTGCAGTTTTATGGGTTTTCAAGAGAGAGAGATCTCACCACCTCCATGCAGTGTTGAGGTTGGGACCCAGCCACAAGGCACAGCCGCGTCAGACCACTGAAATAAGGATATGGCCACTATCAAGTTGCAGTCCCTGGCGGGCATCGGCATGGTCTGCAAGTCCTGGGGACAAGTTCAGACATCGGAGTTGTGTCCGAGCTTGTTCTCTTATACAGTCAGTGCCTTCCCCAACCCCTCTGACTCTACTGAGGCTAAAAAGGGAATCGGTTTTCATATGCATTGCCTTACTATAAAGGCTTCCAACATGAATTTTACATTTAAAGCATGCTTTCATAAAGGGAATTTGGACTCTAGTAAAATAATGAGCTTTAATGAGTATTCTACAGAAAAGCTGTACGCCACAGGTTGACATGGGGGAAGATTAGGTACTTATTCTAATGGAGATTTTAAATTTATCTCAAACTCAATTCCACCAATTTTTTAGAAGAAAACTTTAGTAGAAACTTCCTCCCAATTCTTTTCCACAGATAGGATATGTTAAAAATATTAGTAAGTCAGTGAAATCATCAGGAAAACTTCCAGAGGAAGTTTGCAATCCCAAGCACAAATGTCTTGATAACCATCTCCCAACCACCTGGAGATGCCAGTCTGAGGCGAGCTATTGCCCAGCACAGCTAAAGCTCAAGGTGCACAAAGCAAAGGGAACAAATCTGCTCACAACTCTGTCTGCTACACATTTTTTCCTGCCCTTCTTGGTTAGTTTTGAAGTGCTCCCCTTCAAAGCAGACCCATGTATTCATTTTTTTAATTTATTTTTTTATATTTATTTTTTATAGTTTTTTCCAGACTAACCTATTGCTTCTTAAGCTAAAGAAATAAAATTAATTTTGGAGCCACGCACTCCAGGGCACTTCATATTAAACAGCAGACACTACAGGCAACTAGATAGCACTAATAGCACCTGAGGCAATTTCCTTTCCTATGTTTCTTCTTACTTGCCAGCTGGAGTCTGGGCTAAAAATAGCCCCTGCCATGACAGAAGAATGAATCCTGGCGATAAGTGTATTTCCCAGCGATGCCATGAGGTCATTATCTATGTGCTAATGGATGAATGGGGTGGTAAAGGGAGGGAAACTGTTATTGGGTGGTACAATAAAAAGGCAGAATGAGTGAAGGAAACATGAACAAACGTTACTCAAAAGGGTCTGGAAATCATAGTCTGCTTTCCTGTTTATATTAGTGTAGGTATAATTTACATGACATTAAAAATTGAAAATACTCATAAGAAAATCTTCTTAGCTGGTAATTCATCTGCATGAGCAATTACTGCTTGCCTGGCTTTGTGAAATTATTCTGTTTTATCTATAGGGTATTGCAATAATTGTACCATATATCTGGTAGTTTGAATACCACTAACAGTAAAGGAAGCATATTCCAAAGCCAATCTACCAAAAAAAGAAAACAAAACAAACAAACACAAACAAAAAACCTCCAGAGGAAATAAAATAAATCCAAGAGTTCTGAACTACTTGTTGCCTGAAGTATTTTTCCCCCTTCAAAAGTTAAAATAAATAAAGAACAGTGTACCTGCATTCTCATTACCATGATCTGAGCTGCAACACTAGGTCTGCAGCTAGACACAGTTCATTTAGAAACGGGATAAATTGAAGTCTAAGACTACTCATTAAAAAACAAACAAAAAAATCTTGTTATTGCTGCTGTAATATGTACAATCACTACACCCAAGAGAAATCTGTCTTTTTACCTCCCAGCCTGTTGATTATCATCATTTGACATAATTTGCCTCCTGGCAGTTTAGCATTTCCCTTCTTTAGGGACCAGCTGGTCATATCCTTCTCCATTACCTTTAAGCACAGCACTAAGCCCAAGAAAGTACATTTTAATACACCTATTTAAAGCTGACCCTCATTTCTCTTTATTGAGAAAAGAGCAGAGTGGTTTCTCCGTGGGGAAAACATCCTCTTTCCACCTTGAAGATACTTTGCATGACAGTGCCCAAGTGAGATAGGGCCCCACGAAGATACAGAACATATGCCAAAGACCAAGAACGCTGATGAGAGCCATTAATGATATAGTTAGCCCAGCAGGTACAGGAGGGGAACTTGCACTAGGACACTTGCAGGGAGCCCTTGACTCAGGAAAGCACAGAGCCCGCTAGGTCTGAATTGAGCCGCCTGCTTGGGCCCAGCAGCAAACCTTAATTGCTCATTGTGCAACGCCATCAGAATGGAGATTTGCTTGGTTAGAGCATTTAATAGAGCACGGTTTTATGTCCAGGACTCCCATGCACTATCGGAGAAAAGCACAGCAATTAGGTCTTGCATAGAAGTACAATATGTAAAAAGCATGAGAAAAAACTTTTGAGGCAGACTAATTATCAGTAACGCACAATGTAATGACAGTGCTTCAGCCTAAAGAACAGAGACAGCCCCTGATCCAGCAAGAATTTATTGTCCTGCACTTCCCTACCATGAGTAATCTCCTTGGGATTCAATGAGACTTTGCATAATAGTAAAATTAAACCATGTATCATCATTTCAAAGGCACAGTTCTGAAACAAATACCATCTACAGCCTTCACTCTATTTGCTGAGCAAAGGAGAAAAAAAGAAGAAAAATACAACCAGAAAACTTCTCTGACAAAGGTCTTGCTTTTCTCTCCAGCTGAGGAGAAGTAGAAGGTTTTCATCTGGGATTTTTTTTCCTCCTGCAGGGGATGGAAGGACCAATTTTGAATAAGAACAATTACTAAAGCTTGATGGGTAAAGAATCTCTCTCCTTATACATAGGGCATGTTTTTAAATAGCTGATGCAGTTGCAATAGACGATCTACCCACAATATCAGGAGGGACAGGAGATCATTGGTGCATGTTGTAAACAGACTTTTATAAGTCATGCTGTAGACAAGACCTGAGATGCAAACTTTTAACAGCAACAACTGATTAAGTTTTCATGCATCTAAAGAGGAATTAAGAATTCATTAACACTTTTCAAAGATTTGTTTAGCATAATGAAGTATCTCCAAACCAGTACTGATTTTTATATGTTTAAACAATATAGTAGAATACAAATTAAAATAATTTGCCAGAAAGCCAAATAAAAAAATCGAATTATATTAACACTCAAACATTCTTGCTTCTTCAAAGATTAAAAAAAATAATAATCCAGGCTTAATTTTAATATATTCTGGGCAAATGATTTAAGGAACAATGAAGCAATTTTGAACTGGAGAATAGCTCCTGGAAAGAAACAGTTTTGAATTTGTAAGAGCTGAGAAATGGTTAAGTAGAAATTTACCGAGACACAGTTGGATTGATGCTGTGCACAATGCAGCATGAAATAAGGGACAGAGAGGAAGGAAGCATATTAAGGAATTAAGAGTTTCCATTACAGGGTCATATCAGCCTGTATCAAGTATTTATCTTCCTTCAGAATTTTGGTTTCAAGCACATCCACATTGCTTGGTATGAAAAAAACTCCAACAAATCTGCCTAAAAAATACTTCACTCAATATTCTCTCTTTCTTCATCCATGTCCGATGCAACACTGGAAACATTCAAGTTGCACATGTCTAGTACTGTAAACAAATCACATATAGAAATATCATTGCTCCCAAGTAGTAAACAGAGACATCGGATCATGCATTAGTATTATTAAATGGAAATTAAGTTCTAATGCTTGAAAGTATTTAGAAGAAATGCAGCACATCTAAAAGTTATTTGCAAATGGAGCCAAATCTGCACAGAAGTCCATCCACTTTGCAGCACACAATATCGCTTTCAATTTAAGGATTGCACTCCTGTTGATGAAATTTTCTAATTCAAGCTACTTGATTAAAATTCTATGACTAATATATGCTTTATATTAATAGCTCAGCTGCATGCAAGGTATCCTTCAGTACAGGTTGGGATAGATTTATGCCATATTGCATTACAGACGTTGTAGCCAGACACTATCAATAGCTCTCCTTTTGAGCTTGTGTGTCAGTCAAGCACTTATGAGAAGGTGAGACTGTTTGAGGAATTTTTCTTCAGTGACAAAACAATACACTTGCAATCTCTTTAAACACGTTTATTTGCCCAGTTAAGCTGCCTGGCTTTATTGCTTCAGAAAATGTAATATTCTCTGGTGTCTACCTGAGATGTCACGTACCCCACCTTCTCCCAGGCATACTGAAGCTGGTGTATAGACCAACTCAAAAATGTCAGAAAAGCAAGTCAAACTGCAGAGACCTCACATCACAACGTTAGATGTTGCCCAAATCAAAAGGTGAGCCTATTTACATGCTGTCATTCGTATGGCACACGCTTTCCCTGCAATACCAAGTCCTAATGGCTATAGAAAGGTACAGGTAAAGGACCACTCTATAGATATATCAGAAGCAGCATACTCAGATTCTACCATAAGGTTAGATGGATCAGAGGGAAACATAAGTGGATTCATTCCCTTGGTGTTGCATCTACACACCATTCTTTCTTCCCTCTTAAATTGGCACAAGCCACAGAAATTAGAGCAACTCTGAAGAGAGATAAATTTCTAGTGCACAGCCTTACGTAGAGGCCACAAAGTGATCCTGTATCGTTACCAGGCTCTCCTCCAGTTTACTTCTGAAACACTTACTGGAAGAGTCAATTCAGAGGGGCATTTTTCCCCACAGTCACTCTAGATGGTGACATAGATGTCACCAAGGTTTATCCAGTTTAAATTGTGACAACTGCTCCAACATCCCTTCCAATACCATGTAAAGACAAAATGCTCTGAACCAAGACCCTCAGAGTTGATTTGAAGAGAGTGCCACCCAGCCCTCGTAAACCATATCAGAAAGGCTCAAAATAAGCCTGACTTAACTTTTGTCTAACAGAGCTGGAGCTGAAGGGCAGCTACTGCAAACCCCCCAGCCACTGACGTGCTGTTTGTGATCTGCTTCTTGGATAAACATTCCTGTGCCACAGAAGTACCTAGTGCATGGAAGAAGCTTTTGTTCTATGCTTGTAAGATTTAATTTATTTTTTAAAAGACAGAGAAAGCATGAGTGAGAGAGTTAATGTGATCCCTTGGAGCATGAGCTGAGCATTATGAATCCACACATCCACTGTAATTTTGGAGAATATCTGATTAAAATCAAGAAGTCTATAACAGCAACCATTACTTCAGCATGGAAATTAAGGATATTGTTAATTCTTTTCAACGTGTATCAGCGCCCTTCTAATTGGATCTATATTCATTACTGAAACTGAAATTAAAGAACTGCTATGAAAGGCTTTTGATGTCAGCTGTATATATCATGCCTTGAATTAAGTTACAAAAATGACTAATGCATTATATGAATCTTTAAGTCTCTTTCATTACATTTAGTTGCACATGTCCTGAGTCACAGAGCATTCACTGAGGTACTGCAATAACGCAGCAAATTTTTAGGATAGGTAGACAAGCTCTTTCCATTTGAATGACTGAAAAATGCATAGACCATAGCACCAAACCTCCCCGAAAGCTGTTGGTTTAGAACTGATTTGTCTGCCAGGTGCAGGAGCTGCTCAGGAAATGGGGTGCAGGACAAGGAAGAAATAGACCCTTTGAGTTATTCCCCATCAGAAATGCCACAAGAATACAAAGTAAAAGCTGCCTGAACTTGGATGAGTGTACTACGCCCTGACCCTTGCAAATATTTGTTTTTTCCTAAATAAACTGGGGAAGAAAAAAAAAACAACAAAACCAAAAAAAAGATGAAAGGAAAAGTCTGTGCTTACTTTCAGAAGATGTTTATCAGAACTTCCCCATCACCCAGATTAATTTTTCCCTTATTTGACGTGGGTCAAAACAAAGATGACCTAAGAGGATGTTGTACCAGCCTCTCCAACAGTTAAAGTCTCCTTTCTCTCACTTTTTGCCACAGAGTAGCAGCATACGACCATTTATTCTTATGCCTTCAAAACCTAAATTCCATAGCATCCTTCCTGCTTGTCAGGTGGGGCACAAAACCAGGTGGGAGGATGGCCAAGAGCTGGGAGGAAAACAGGGGCTGCAGTTCAAAGGCCTGCCTCTGTCCCTCCAGCATGCCCAGTGGTATAAACCAGTATTTTGAGGCAGAGAGAGTTCTTCTTTGGGTCAGGAGTCTTTATCTAGTGTTTACAGGTCCCTGAGAGGGGCCCTTCAGGGCTTTAATGAGGGTATCAGAACATGGTGACACATGTGACACTATCATTTCTGTACGTGGAATGACTAGAGAAGGCTGTCCCTCTGGTAAGGACTTTTAAAGTCCACAATCAAAAATCATCCGTTTTGTTCAAGTGCTTTCTCAGAGAAGACTGGAGTAGACAAGCCTTCACCGGACTTTAAAACAACTTTAAAATAGTAACATACTTCTTATGAAGGGTTTAAAAAAAAAAAAGCTGATCCACTAGCAAATATGAGTATAATTTCTAACCCAAAAGCCAAGTTCCTTTTTTCTGGGGGAATATCCTACCCGTATCTCCTGGCAGACAGCTGAAAACAAGCAGCAGTGGCAATTGTTCCAGCCTTTTTATTTCCCTCATCTGCCTGCCCTTATCTTGCCTGCTGCAGATTTACCCTTCCTGACGTGTCAAAGCAGCACGCTTGACATTTGCTCAGCCTTTCAGAAAAGAGGTGGACAAGCCATCCAAATTTTATTTCACCAGAACAAAACCCTGAAGTAATTGATGTAAAATAAAGAATACCTGGCTAACAGTATATTCCATTTACACCAATTATCCTGGTTATAGTTCACCAGTTTGCAGTGATAAAGAGCCATTAATGAGCTTTGTTACTGATAGCATTACTTTCTAATCTTAATTCTTTTAGGATTATTAGGTTTAAAGACACTTGCATGAAGATAAGTTAATTCATACTAAAAATAAATTGAAAAGTAGTACTTAGATGCAGCAGTTACACAATACAGCAGCACTATAAATATCCACTTGAATAAAACCCACTAATTCATTTGTTGTTATCCTCAACCCCCAAAAATTTGTTTCTTAAAACTTTTTTTAATATAAATCACAGTGATACATATGGAATAAGTACCAAAAAAAAATCTTTAATCACATCCTCTAATATTCTATTAACTTCAAAGTTCATAGAGACTC
Source organism: Syrrhaptes paradoxus (assembly GCA_013400615.1). Classification (NCBI taxonomy): domain Eukaryota; kingdom Metazoa; phylum Chordata; class Aves; order Pterocliformes; family Pteroclidae; genus Syrrhaptes; species Syrrhaptes paradoxus. The sequence continues at coordinate 59,125 of VZTO01025575.1, forward strand.
TGCTTTCTCCAGCATGTTGAATATTTTTCCTTGCCTAGTCACTGTGCTTCTCACAGTAGTTCTTAGAAATACAGTAGCCCCTCCTTGGGTCAGGAACCGCCACAGGAAAAAAAAATCCCACCTTTTTTTCCTCTAAGAACCTCATAACAGAAATAGTTCTAACAGCAAAACCTGACCAGAGACATAAATGAAATCATGAAGCAAGTAGCCTCTTGAGGCACTGGGGCAGAACTTTTATATCAGGTTGTTTTTTTTTGTCTGATAGTTGGATATTTTTATTAAATGAGAATTTAATCCCTCTGAGCAATAGGTGCTTCTCTGGAGTATAGCAGATGAACTTGAGTGATACTCTACCCTTACTAGCAGCAGTAAAAGCTATCTCCAAGAAAGGCACGCAGGCTTGCCCACCAATCCAACAAGAAGTAATGTTAGACCTCTGAAGTGAAATCCAGAACAGAGAGACAAACCTCCACAGTGAGATCCATGTGTCTAGATTTAAGCATCTACCACAGTTTTAGACATCCCTATGCTTGCAGAACATCCATACACAGTTAGCAGATACAGTAGATAACCTGTACCAGGCCAGATTACTTCAGGAAATAGCGTTATTGTAGGTGCCTTAAGGCAGTCCACAAGGCTACCTACATTTACCCTCCTGATATTCCCTCTCCCCCACCTCTTTGTTCAGTACACAGAGTGAATTAGATATTTAAGATTCAAAACCACATAAACAGCATAGAGATATTAAGTAGCACCCCAAGAAGAAAAGTTGAGTACAGAGCAGAAACACCACAAGTAGTTAAATTAGGCTTTAACTTCTACGTTTGTACATCAATAAGCTGTTGATGTACAGCATCTTTGTTTGGGATTTACCTGCCTGCCAGACTCACAGAGTTCTGTTCACATTCCTGGAGGTTTTCCTGGCTGTAAGTCAGGGAGAGTCACACAGCATCCTTCAGCACTCTGCAATGCGGTTACAGCCACAGAGCCCCAGGGCTCCTCCTTTCTCCTCAAACATCAGCTGTGCACAAGTAGTTCAAGCTGTCCGGTGGGACCAGCTTCAAAGGGGCTGCCTTCCCCATCCACACCCCTCTGATCCTGCAGCCTGGCTGGACATCCCAAATCGGTGCTTAGACACACCCTGGGAGCTTTCACATTAAACACAAGGGGTTTGGAAAGTTCAGGTACATCCAGGGTTACATGGGGACATTGCTGAGGAGATGGCTGTGCAAATGTCTTGCTAAACTCATGAGTGAAATGATTCAGGCCAGAAGGATCTGCTTGGAAACTTCTCCACTGCAGGAAAAGTGAAGTACACAAAACAGTCCTTCTCCCCCTTCAAAAAAAAAAAAAAAAAGAAAACAAGAAAAAAGAGAGATGCATAACAACCTGGGTAATGCTGACCTGTGCAGAATCCTATCTATGCTGGCTGGCACAATTCCTCACTTGCACAGCTTGAAGCACAGGTGGATGACAAGAGGAGAGAGGGAGAAAGGAACGGGCTGAGCAGCCAGGTGGTTCCTTTTCCAGCACATCATCAGGAGTTCATGCACTCCAGCAGAAAACACTGACCGGAAAGGGCTGTCTTCAGTTCCTTGTTCCATCACAGTAAATATACTTCTAACTCTTAATTCATGACACTGCAGAAGTTTTCACTGGCCACATCAGAAAAGTCCTGCTGGTTCCAGCAGCACTGCACAAGCACAGCACGCTGCTAGGTGCAGTGTAATAGCATCTAGATAACAGCGAGGGATTGTCAATTCTGCCCGAAAGAATCACTATCAATCTTTTGCTGAAAGTTATATTTAATAACTTGCAGAGAAAAACAGATTTGGGTTTTGGAAGAATTTTCCTAAGCAAATGTCTTGAGGCTTTTTTCTTATTAGTATTCTATATGGAAAGAGAATCAAGTATGAATAAGTAAGTGGGCTGAAGGGGAAATGGGTATCTTTGTACTTGTGCATCTTGATCAACACAGCTTGCTCCTACAGTGAGAGCTGCAGGGCCAATTCCCTTCTGCTTTCCACTGGCAGAATCCTGGGACCTCAGGGATATACAACTGTAACAAAACCATGCAGGTATAGGTAGTGCAGGGCTGATGATAAGGCATGGGGTTTTCAAACTGTCCAGTTCAGCTCCAGCCTTTGTCATCAGCAACCCTTGTTAGTTGTGGGAGGGAGCAGAGCTGGCACAGCACTGAGCATTTCTGAGATTTCCATCTGCCCAGGTAAGAGCTGGAGCATGGAGGTAAGAAGAGATGGGATAATTTGCCCCTCTGTCAGGAAACAGAGGATTTCAGTTTACCAAATTGATTTTCAGTTGTACCAAATTTGCCTCTTGCAGCCAATAAAGGGAAAGAAAGAAAAGCTTCTTTAAAACTTTGCAGCTCTACGTGGGATGCTGCTAGATGCAAGGGAGCTGGCACGTTTCTCAGTGTACATTACAAGCATGTAATTAAAAGCCCTTTAAAACCACCACTTATGTAAAAAAAAAAAAAACAACAAAAACAAAACCCCACAACACACAAAATAAAAAGAAACAAAATCCCAACTATATAAATAGAAATAGTTGCTATACTTCATTGTACTTCATAATTATGGGTAATGATTTGGTTTTCATATTTATGAGATTAAAACATTGCATCGAGCTGTTCAGATTTGCTTTTCTCTTTTTCAGACCATAGAATGTGTGTCTTGATGACAATCTTTGCGCAAAACTTACAGGAAATATTGAAAATTATTTCTTTTCACTAATGCTTTGACATAATTAAATACAGAGTGAAGCTCAAAAATAATTTGGACAAGAAAATTACCAGGAATTAAATTTATACTTTTAGTTTCCCCTCTCCTCTATTTTTCTTAAAGCCTGTTTTTTAGGGAACAAAAACAATCTCTGCTCATCAGTTTGTTTTTTTCTTCTGAGCCTTTGGACCTCTTAACTAACTCAAAGCAAATTTGACATAATTATGTCACGATAATTATGTTCCTCAAAGTTTCATACCAATTGATTGAGAAGAGAGCCAAACGAGTTATTCCCAGGAGGAAAATGGCTGCAGCATGAACTTAACTATCACCTGTTGTGCTTGACCTGCCAACACCCACCCAGCAGTTTACCTATTCTGCCTCAGCAGCATGTCTCAGGTCTGTCCCCTGGACTTTAGGGGGTGGTCAGGGGACATGAGGGTGACCCAAGAGAAAGGAGAGCCACGAGAAGCCGGTGAGGAGCCCCTGCGGTGGACAGGAGCAGAGAGGTTGCTAGACAAAAGCACAGAAAAGTTGGCATCTTCCATTCTGCTCCTCGTGAACTAACCTGACTTTGGGAGATTTTTTACATCTGATGTGAAAATAAATTTCTGTCCTCTCTGAGGGCTCTCATTCCTCCCTTCATCAGTGGTGCAGGTTTAGCCCACGGTGCAGTTGGTGTATGTCTTTGCCGATCAGTGGCTGTTCGGCACAGTGGAAAAAAAATCACAGAATCACAGAATTACAGAATGGTTTGGGTTGGAAGGGACCTTAAAGATCATTGAGTTCCAACTCCTCTGCCATGGGCAGGGACACCCTCCACTAGCCCAGGTTACTCAAAGCCTCACCCAGCCTGGCCTTGAACCCCTCCAGGGATGGGGCATCCACAGCTTCTCTGGGCAACCTGTTCAAATACCTGGTAAAAGCAAACGGTTGTTTTTGTCCATTGCCCACGTTGCTTACACTAACCTGCCCATCTGGGACAACCAAAAGTGTTCAAAAGAATAGCAGTATGGGAGCCACAGATATTATTTTAGTGCAATCCCTAATGTCAGACCTATAGAAAGTAAAATCCCTCACAAATAACAGAGAGATCAATCTTTTTTAAGAAGATCCCAGAGAATTCAGAAATCAGCTTTCTCCAGGTGAGATGCAGCCTGAGGCAGGGCTGATGATCTGACACAATGCAGACTTGCCAGTATTTGAAAAAGAGCCACAGCTGCTGTCACAGGAACCAGGGATTAGTAGCCAATTGCCTCAAAACCTGACTAATCACAGATGTCTAATATTCATAATTACTAAAATTGTTACAGTTGTACCCCCGTTGGATCTGATCCCGTGATTTGCTACCTCTTATATTCTCTCTTTACATCTTTTCTCTCTTCCACGTTCTTCTCTGTTACCACCCTTATCCCGTTCCTAATAAACAGCCAGCCCCTCTTTATTCTTTCCCACGAACCAAATTTTGCTGATTTTACACTCTTATTTGATGTTTGTGACATGGTATTGTTACAGTAATTTCAATTTTGATCAGCAGTTCTTGGAAATAAAAAAGAAATGCATACAAGAGAAGCAGCACTAGATCCCCATCTCTGATTCTGGACTGTAGAGTTGCAAGAATATGTAATAGATTGGATACCAATAAGCTATGAAAATATTTTTCTCTTTGGTTTTCCTTTTCTCCTTGCTGTAGTCTAACTGGAGCAAAGAACTGCTTTTTTAATTAAACTAGAGTAGGTTGAGTTTTCATTGGTAAGTACCTATCTCATGCCCTAAATACCCCGTCATTCAAGCCTAGAAATTTTCTTCTGATGAACCTAGCTACAGGTGGGAAAAATGGGAAGTAACAGTAAGGAACTGCTTTCCTATTATATCTTGTTGAATTGCATTGATTGGTTGCTCAAAAGCACAACCTATTTAAGAAATGAAAAGAAAACAGTGCAAATGAAAGAATCCAAGGAGAGACAAGAGGAGCTTAAAATTCACAGTCTACCCACTCTGCATACTTTGGGTTCAAAGGTTAAAAGAAATAAAAACCACTTCTGGCTACAAGTGAAATACGACCAAGCTGTACTCTAAATTAAAAGCTGGCAATACCTTTAGATTTGATAAACTGTATAATGATGTCATGAATATTTAGAAGTACTACCTCTTTTCATGGGGGAACAAAGTCTACATGATATCCTGCCCTTCAGTTCTCATGGTGTTAAACTGAAAAAAATCACTAATTACAAAACTATTTATTGAGCTTAGGATAAAGATGAAATCTCCAGCTCAGACATTTGATTTTTGCTGATGTTCTGCTCCGTTACGTGGCTGAGAAGGTAGCAGATGGTGGTAAAAGATTCAGACAAGTATCTAGCTAGGGAGAGAGCAAATACAGCTGGGTGATTTTATGGTCTGTACAGCTTCCAAGAATATGGAGGAATGCACCAAAGTGTTTAAAGGAGGAGCTGGGGGGTTGAAACAAATGCAGGCATGGTATGGAGCAGGCTCCATCTCAAAGCAGCTTGGAGATGTGTTGAAATTCTTCGCATTACTCTGGATTTCTGACAAATTATTCACATTATTCCGAGTCCACTTATTTCCTAGACTTAGTAGTCAGTCCTTTCTTGATTATACTGATGCCCGAAGGCTTTGGCTCTACCTGCTGTTCAACAGACCCTTGGCACCAGGATGGGTTCTTTGAATTTTCATACAGACACCAAATTTTCTCACAGCAGCTTACAGCTTTAGGACTTAATTTAAAATGTGAAGAGCATACGGGAGGCTAAAAGTCAGAGACTATAGTCTGACATAGTAATGTACATTACTATATAACATGTTAGCTTAAAAAAACAGAAGCTTTTTATTTGTTTCAGTGTGAATATAAAATCTGAGAAGGTTAAATCAGGCAAATTCCCAGTGATTCAGGATTGCCATTAAAAGCTAAAAAAGCTAATGGATCGGTTTGATAAGGAAGTCAGGGGCTGAGTTTGCCTGACCTCCAGAAGCAGTAGAAGGTGCTAAGGAATCTGGGGGGGGGGGGCAGGGGGGAGGTGGACTCCCCCAAAGCCAGCTGATCCACTTACAAGCACTGGGGAGTCAGGGTATATCCAACCAGCAAAACAAAAAGCAAGCTGATGGATGTATTAGGAAATGAAAATGAATCTGGAGAGTAAAGAAAAGTGAAAAGTGCTGGTTCCTAAAAGGCAAAGATAGTGGGAGTATTGCAGGTTAAAAAGCAGGTGAGAAAGCCAGTATGAATTCAGGTCTGTTGGATAGGCACCAGAAATATGATGAGAGGTCAGGAGACCATGGACAACTCTACGGAGCTAGAGGAGAGAGCAGAGCTGTGAATCTATGTGATCTTCTGGAGCAGGGAGGGAGGCTTTGTGAGGACAAAGTGGGTACAACCTCAGTTAACTGGAAACTTCCCTGGAGGTGCCATTCCCCTGGGTACTCATTTATGTTTATTTATTTTACTGGTGCTCCTCTTCTAGCTCTCCTGTTGATTTCTGTCGTACTGTTCTCATTTGGGCTTTGCTGATTTGAAACACTTGTGAGTTCTGGGAGGAGGAAAGAAGATGTGCTGATGAGATCCTCTGCTGCAGACAAAGAAGAAAGGTACCCAATAATGACAGCTTACTTAGGGTGACCTAAAGTTTTACAATCAGAACAACTTTGGACATACCCACATGTCTGCAGAAGGTGGGCAAAGCCTCTGCTGTCTTTCTGCTCTCAAAGACATAGTACATGAACATTAGGAGAGGCACCACCCTAGAGGTTATTTGAGACGACTGAGGAACATCTGGGAGAACAAAGAATATGACAAAAAAAGTCTAAAACTACCCAAGAAATCAACAGGAATTAGCAGTCAGGCAAGCAATAAGCCACAAAAAATGCCAGGATGAGAAATAAAGTCATACAGGACTGAGATAGACATATGGTATGTATCTCAACAGGTTTGGTTTTTTTTCCAGAACAGCAAAGAAACATGAATAAATAGCTCATTTGTGATCTACTTTAACATATAAAAATCATAATAACAATGAAATTTCCAGATGCCAATAACTTTATTTTTCTAGCAGCTTAAGCCATGAAACTCACCTGCAGCAGCTTGTTTTATATGACTGCATTACTTTTACAGTATTATTCAACTGATTTTCACGGGGACTACTTTTAAGATACACTTTTCTCAAAAAGAATCCATAAGTGTTTAGTATTTAGATGGCACAGGTTTTGTTCTTGGAATGTGAACAAAATAAGAGAAGGAAGAGTTAGATCACTGGGCCTTTGATTTGCCTACAGAGAAAGCAAAACTGGTCTATGCAGTTCAAGATGAAAATTGGAAATCTACAGCACATCTTCTGCCATCTCCTTTCTGGGTTGCTGGAAGTGAACATTACATCAGATGGGTGTTGTTAAAATAGTGCATAAACTAATGCACAGCTAACACTGTGCCCGTATTCCAAACTCTGCAGGACAAGCTCCATAAAAAGTAGATATGTTGTATTTCCATTCATAATCCTTAAAAAAAACAAACCCAACAACAAAAAAACCCCAACACAGCAGCTGCCAGAAGAACCCCAGAAGCGATGGAGAAGACCTGAAGATCCAAAAGTACAAAGCCTGCTGGATTGCTCTAGGATTGAGCACACTGCTTCCTGAGCAAGGTTCTCCCTGCCCGTCTCCCCCAAAATAGGATTCCCTGTGAAACTGGCACCTCTCCAGGTTTTGTCAGCTGTCAGGCTTAGTGTCTTCAAAGGGACTGCTGTAGGAGATGTTGGTTGCTGAACAGAACAACTGTTCAACCTGCTGACACAAGCCTTCAGTTAAAAGGTCTTGCCTTCACTTTTTCTTTTCTGAAGGAAGACTCTGAACAGTCCATTGAACATGTCTCTCCTGCAAGAAGAGAATCTTCTGGTAGTAGTGTCAGCGCATGGTCTAAGCAATGAAGAGTGTCAAACTTTGACATTTTGAAAGAGCCCAGGCCGAAGAACTGTACAGAGCCATAGACCACCAGCCTGTCTGGTAGAGCCATGTCTGATAGGGATTAACTTCTCTGAAGTACGTCCTGCTCTCTCCTTACTTATGAGAGTTACCAAAGCAATAAATTTGTATAATTTAATTTGCATAATTATTTTGGCATACATGAAATCTCTATTGATGTCATATTCCCAAAGTATGAAGAACAGGTGGAAGTATTTTCATACAAAATAGAGTTCAGCGATCAGTAACTAGGCAGAGACTGGTTTGTTTAATTTAAATATTTACAGAGACATGCATTCGTTGGTCTTCTGTCCTAGATGGAATTGTTCTTACATCAGGATTACAAAACTTCCTAATGAATGATGCATAGTTTCTTTTTTTTTCTTTTTCTTTTCTGAATAAAGAAATGGAATGGCTGAGCAGTGACAGGAGCAGGAAAGTGAAAAGCTCCTCCTGTTAAACTATTCATTGATTTTAGGTTTTGACTTTGGGCGTGACAGCTGGAAGAGTTTACTTTCTTGAAACTGAAAATACACTCCTGGCAGAGGATTGTCAGCACCTTCCAAAACAAGGAGGAGAAAATAAGAGAATTTGAAAAGGCAAAATGAAACTAGGGATATTTCTAAGTTTCTTCCAAAACTGCCCTGTTTTGAATGTATCTAAAGAGACCCTCATGTAGCTGATTTTGCCAGGCATGTAGTGTACCATAAAAAAACCAAAACCAACAAACCTGCCTAGTGCAGGCTTCTCTGAATAGCAATATTTCTCGATAATGTTTACATCTGTTTCTCCACCTGCAAAACTTAGACCCATTTTTACCTGCTTGCTTTTTCTCCTACTTTGTTTTAAAATGGGGTTCACAGATTATATTTTCTTGAAAACAACAATTACAGGAAGAAATGGAGTGATTCAGAGGGTGGTGAGGCAGTGGCCCAGGTTGCCCAGGAAAGCTGTGGATGCCCCATACCTGGAGGTGTTCAGGCTGGATGAGGCTTTGAGCAACCTGGGCTAGTGGGAGGTGTCCCTGCACATGGCAGGGGGGTTGGAACTAGACAATCTTTAAAGTCCCTTCCAACTCAAACCATTTCATGATTCTATGAACTACACAGAAAGAAACCTTGTCAGGGGTGGGCAAGAAGCAGCTCATCTCCTGGTAATTTTCACTCCAACCTGCCTCTTCTTTTTCCTTCTAGAAAGACAGAGCCATGTATTTTTATTTTTTTTCAGCAAGCCATCTATTCAACAGTTTTAACCCTCCTTCCTGTTGGCAAATGATCCATGGACTCCTTTTGATTTTCATTAATTTGGTAGTTATTCAAATGTACTGAATGAATGGTTTATGCAAATGCGCCTGTTGCTTTGAGTGTTTCCTCATTATTCATGCTGTGTGATTGATTGTCTAAGTCACAGGGTATTGTTTCTGCTCCCAGAGTGGAGAAGCCATACAACCAAAATGAGCTTTCAAGACGACCAAGCACGATCAGAGCTACTCTTCACACAAACATTAGTTATTACCAGTGTCTAAAACATTCCCCCTTTGTGCCAAAGAAAAAGTGATATAAGCAAAGCCAAGCCTTCTGATAGACAAAGCAAGGGGAAAATGATAATTAAATGAATCTGCGAGTTTTCCCCTAAACAAATTTTCACGATTGTGCAACAGTCACCCAGAAACAAACTTTGAAATTATTCAAATAGTCACTTGCAGATGCATAAGAATAATTTGTCATGCAGGAGATCTTCAAAGGAAATGTCTTTGAGGCATGGTCAATGATTTTGCTGAGCTGATAGTTAAGCTGCCTTAAATTCATGTTCTTCCATAAATTATTTCCATCATAATCAACTCGATAGTATCACCTATTTTTTATGTTCACAAATCATCTATTAATAGACTGCAAACCACTTGAACATATTTGTCCACCAGCTATTGACCACTAGTTAGTAACAATGGCATGCACCGAAATCAGCTCTTGAGAAAGAGTGGCCAATGCAGCCACTAGGTGTTCCTGCTCAGGCAGGGGGATTGGACTAGATGATCTTTCGAGGTCCCTTCCAATCCCTAACATTCTGTGATTCTGTGATTCTGTGAAGTATTTCTTTTGTAAAGAAGTCCATTGCTTAAACTCAAGGTCAAATATATGTGATCTGAATGCTGAATGGAAAGTACTTAAGCCTGTTCTTCCTTAGTCATCCCTCTTGTTAACTCTTACAAAGTACCTATACTTGTGTACACTTTACTTAGAAAAGAAAAGCATCTAGTACATGTTTTGCCCACTTTGTCGTGCAGATTGATAGCAACTGGAAGAATATGCTGGTAAAGGGATTATTCTGTACATCAGTAGGTATGGAGACAGAATCCGGGGTAAAGCAAACCCTTAGCATGACCCCTAAAGTCATTATTCCTGTTCACTCTATTTTTCTCCATTTAAGAGTGGTTTAGGGTACATCCTTTCACTGAAAATGTCCATCCACCTCTAATGTGTGCTGTGTTGTTTTCTTTAAATATTACATGGAATTTTTTTTTCCTTTTTTTTTACAGGGCCTTTACATTATACCACAGCCAGCATGAGAGCACATGGGAACGAACTCAAAATCCATTTTCTGCCCTGCTGTCTTTACAGGAAAATGTATTGATTCCTATAGAAAATCCATGTTGTTCCTTCCTTCCTCTGACCTCTGTTTGCTGACGAGTTTTGGAGGGACGGGAACTTTGTACATCTGGAAAACACCTGAAGCACCAGAGAGATTCTCAACAAACAAACCAATAAAAACCAAGAGACCCAAGTAGTGTTTGGAGAAAACGTTTCCGTTTCTGTGAGCCAGCAATGCACCAAGGACAGCTATTGCACTCCTCCTCTACATGAAAATCGTTATCCTTATGTGTGAAATGTCTTTCTTTTTGCACATCGAATAACTTTGGTTTTTAATCTTTTATCTAGTTAGATCTCAGAATGTTGTATTTGCAGCATCACAGTTCCTTACTTCACTTAATAGCTGAACTTTCTGATCCCAGACATTTAATCTCTGTATGCAAGCGTATCAAACTGTTTTGGAAAATGGGAATTGCATATCACATTCTCCAGAAAAGAAGCCAAAGTCTCCCATTATATGAGGAAGATGTTTCTTTGTTTTATCTGAAAGGATAGGTAAAAAGCAACCTTGAAATATCAAACATCAATGAATATTGCCCCCTAATTTCCCAAAGGAAGATGAGTGCACACAATTCTTCACATGTTTACCCAAAAATGGTCAGATCATTTCCTGGTATCTCCTAGTACAATCCAGTTGAAGAGATTAAGGCCATGCTGATTTACACCAGCTAAGAGTTTTGACCCTGTGTTTACTAACACTGCTGGGCTATTATTCTTCTGTCTGTTGACTTTTTAATTAGTTAACTAACATGCCATTTATTGTGATGAATGGTACAACTGCCTTCAATTTGCTCTTGTAATTAAGGTACATGATCAACCACTTGTTATTCGAAAGCATGATGAACTGTTAAGGTCTGTTTAAGAAAAAAAAACAACCAAACACTTTGGCTGTACAGCAGCATGTGGAGGCATTTAAAAAGCTACAAAGATTTAGAGAAAACAGTTTTGAAGTCCATAGAAACAAAGTACTTGGCACAGGTAAATTATAGAGCTCTTTTCCAGTTCCCAACAAGAACAGTGACTTTGTAATAGAAGCAAAAGCATAAAAACATTAAAGTCTAGGTGGCCATGAAGCACACATTCACTGTATAAATGTTCCCAACATTAATTAAAATGCACTGGAGTCCTGACTGGAAAAAAATATTAACCCTATTCTAAGGCAGGTAGAGAGAGGAACACTGAATTAAGTTAAGCTAATGGTTTATTTATTTTACTGGTATATTGCACTTAAACATTCCCACTGATTCCCAACCTGTATGAATAACTGGAATCATCACATATCAGATACAGGTTGGTTTTGTTGCATTTCTACCCAGGTCTGAAGGAGGAGTCATTACCTCACAAGGGAGCCTGTTCCTAAGTAAATTGCAGGTAGAGAAGATATTTTCAGGAGACTCCTCTGCACTTGAACTTCTCTGTGCTTAACTTCAGAAACAGCCTAACTTCATCTGTCACTGCCCTAACGTTTTCTCAAGAAGATGAAAACTCCTGCATCCTTATATCACAGTAGCATCCTTATATTACAACGAGAATGGCCTTGAAATACGTGTGATAAGTATGCTTTTACATATGGGTGAAAGATAAGCAAAGATAAACCAGGGCTTACCTTGCCCAAATATTTATAACAAAGACTAAACTGTTTAAAAGGCCAATGTATGTAACAAGAGAAAATTATTGTTTCCCGTTTTATCTTATGAACTAAAGCAAGAATTTGGAAACTTGCTTAGAGACATGTAGAAAGTGATTCTTGATATGATGCTGCTTGCAACCAGACCAGTGCTTTATCCAAACTTCAATCACGACATTAGTGTAAAGCTCAGCCTTTCTTATTCTTTTACTAGAAAAAGTTGAGAAAAGCTATTGGAAAACTGGTAATAAACATCCATAGAAAATTAATTCAAAATGACCAAATAAAACTTAATAAAGTGGATCTCTATTGTACTGTCATGATTTGCTAAAATTCTGTTGCAAGATACTGATTTTACAAGTGTTCTTCATTTGGAAAGCAACAAACATAAGAAATCATTTCATGGAGCAAAAAGATGGGAACAATTTGCAGCTTCCAAAACACAAGGTTCTGGCCAACAGAGAAGTACATACCAGGCATATGTACAAAAGGGCACTAGGAGAATTGTTTTTAGTAGAGGTGCTTACATGAGCAGCAGAAGCCATGGGAAAACACAAACGAGAGATAAAGAGAAGGTAATGGACTGAAAAAGGAAAAACAGTCTAGGAAGAGTACCATCTGGGTAGAATAACGTCTAAAAGACATTGGCAAAGAAATATGCCCTATTCTATTCTTTGTATGTTTAGGAAAACGGTATTTTCTCCATTTTTAAAATAAAGATTTTTGCATCTTCTGTCCACCAACAACCAGCAGAACGCCAAACTTGATTTTTCTAAAAGGGGATAACTGTTATTGTTTCCTAGCCAGGCATGGTTTGTCTCAATTAATTGTTTAAAAAATAAATACTGCAAGATTTTTCATAAGATTTTATATAGCAAGAGTAAAGTTTGCAGACCTGATAACAAATTTGGACCTAAAATTTAAACCTCAGTAGACTAAAGTCCAGATCTTAGACATGTATTAAAACATGCAAATAAACTGAATGATTTAAGAATAATCAATTTCAAATCAATAAATATGACAGGTGACCCAGCAGTTCTAAGTCAAGATACCTTCAAAAGTTTAACACTGAGCTCCAACTATTAAAATACTACCGTCTTCCTCCTCAGGGAAGAACCTCTTATTTCAAAGTACCTGCATATCTTTGCTACACTCACCCTTAGAGTTGTGCCATAGCATAGATGCTTCCCAGCTTAATTTTGAGGGTTCAATGAGTCTAAGTAAGGCCTGGATTACTTAAAATTAAGGTACATCTTTGAAGGAATACAAATCTTCTCAAAAACAATACTGATTTTGAATTTAATTTCCTTTACGGAATTTACTAAAGAAAGGCGAAACTAAGACTCTAAGAATTGCCTTATTAGTTGAGTAGCATGAGAAATGGATTCTCTCCACCAAAACAAAAACTTAGGTTATGGCACCGGTCACTGTAGTTCTGTTTTCTACTTCAGATGCAAACAATATCTCAGAAGCCTGTTTCCAAAATCTGTCATCATCATAATCTGAACCACACAGATTTACCTACAGTTTATACTTCTAAATATTCATACATCTTTGCTGTCTAAGGAATAGAACTTATCTTCCTTTTTTTTCCCCCCTTTTTTTTCCCCTTTCACTCGCTTTGAAGTTGTCAGAAAAACTCACGCAATGCCCACATGACAATGGTAAGGATGTAATCTCTCTCAAAATTAACTTACATATCCATCCACTTCTTCTTTTCCTCTTTTTCCTTTGCCATCAACCTATTTATATGCGTTCCCTCCCATTTTTAATTCTTTCCTCTTTTTCACTTTTAATCTTTTTTTTAATTTAGTTCATTTATCTTTATTGCTGAATGTCTTACATATTTTTTTCCTCTACCTTTTTGTTTGCTCAGTTTTCTCCTCAGTCTTTCAAAGTATTTCAGCCATCTTCCAAATTGTCTTTTATCCTATCTCCTTTTCTGATTGTTCCTTTCAACCTTTTTTCTCCTGTTCTGTTATCCACTTGCTTTAGATATCTTTTCAACACCTCTGGCTTTTGCCCCTATAATGATGTAAAATTCCAGTGTTGATTAAATAGCTGTATGTTGCACTAAGTGCAGTTACTCCTGCTATGCGCTAATAATATGTTACGCTGCCTGTGAGAAAAGAAATGCAACATCAGACAGCGTCTGAAACATGCCAGGGAAACACAGTTTAAGGGACTGTCTGCTTTGATGTTCTCTACAGATTTGAATACAAAATGCTACATGAACATCAAAATGTAATCCCACTGAAAGGAAAAAAAATGGATAAAACCAGCACTAATGATGCCTAAACTTCAAATTTCTTCAGCACATCCAGACACAGAGAGATCAGTTTTACTGTGACAGTGATAGTACATATGCATGCATATAATCTAGGTCTGGTTCCTGTGGAATACAGTATTTCATAGTCCAGGAAGCACAATGTACATGCTATGCTAATCACAGTTTGAGGGTATTCTCTCTGGTTTCTTCCAGGAGCACAGAACACAGCTTGTGAATATTGTCTCCTACCTGATTTGTTCCATACATGTGCTTTTAAGGCAGAAGGTCTCTAATTCAGTACTGCCAATCCTTATGGCTGCAAATCTGGGACTCAATATTGTCAATAGGAGCTTAAAAAAAGATAAAGAATATAGAAACTGACATGCCCTTTTGCTTGTTGCCTGAATGGGAGGCACTACAAGATTACTCTTCTCCACACTAATCATTAACATGTACAAAAGTGCTTCAGTCTGGCTTAACCTGGTTTGAAAACAGAATTCACAAACAAAACCATCATTCCAGCCTGGCTATCAGTAATAGGAAATTTCACGTAGACACCCTCCTGACTCAGCAACAGAGCTATAGCATGGCCATATTGCACTGTTCAGCCATTTCCTTTCTCCTTTAACACATTCTTCCCAAATTTTCTCTTTGACCCATTTCAGCAAAGCACTGGCTTAAGTTTAGTTGGCTGAAGATCCCTCTAGAGGGGAGTGTGAAAGCCTATCTCCAACATCCCCATCTGATGTCTCACTTTGTCTCCTCATCTCATTCTGCTCTTTGATGCTGTTTATCCTTTGCAGTCACCTCAACAACTCCTCTTCAGACTCGCAGAAACTCCAACAGGATGGCAGTGGGTGGCCAAAGCACAGGTAAACTGCAGGCTTTGGGAAAAGCATCTCAGCATGTCTGGCTTTGTCCTGATATAGTGACTTTCCTAGAGAAGAAAAATGTGGCCAAACCCATTAGGCATTTCTACTGCTTCTGGTGGACTCACCATTTCAGGTTCCTCTAGAACAGAGGTCATCATTTACTAGGATTTTTCCATTAAAATATTTGACTTGTTTATTATTCCCTTGTTAGACTACTTGTACACTTTAAAGCTGTGTCTGAAATAATCTGAAATGGGTTAAGGCATGTGCTAAGGATATCTAAGCTGTTGGAGATCTCTCCGGGTATCCCTTTTAACTGTTAACACGTACATGGTGAGTACAACCTCAGGAGGTGGATATAATAACAAAAACAAAAGAAAGTTTTTCTTAAAGATGCTCAAGAGGAAAGGAAATACAACCTATTTGCTAGAAAACTTGAAGTATCCTCTCATTAAACAAAAAGAGAAAGAATCAATCCACATTTACAGTTCCAACGATGAGCAATTCTGTGCTAGCAACCAAGGGAATTTTCACCCCTTTCTTCCTGCTGCGTCTCTCTTAGGAATAGCTAGCACATATTGATTATTATTAGAGGGCATTACAGAAACACCCAGCTAAAACAGCAGCCTTGGCAACAGACAACACTTGTCTGGTCTTTTTTCTCAGAGCTAGACCCTGAAAACACTTTATGAAGGTTAGTTCATGCAGTCTGTGGTTCTTCCTACCTAGGACTATTTACGAAGAGCCATGTGAGGAGTGTGGACTAAGGCAGGTCCCATACTCGTTTATTCATTTTCACAATACATGCATTAGTGCAGCTTTATTAACAATGGCAAGTCTCTATAAAATCTTCCCACTGTTGTTGTCTGTAGGAGTTTCAGAAAATCGAGGAAGGCAGTAAGAATTACTGATTTTAAAATCTCAAGTTTTGAGAGCTAGAGAACTCACAATTTTCTGTCCATTCATCCCCTTCTCTCCTCCTATCTACTCAGCACTAAATACCAGCCATACGCACTGCAATCCATCCTACTGTCGCAGGATGTGCCAGCTATTGATGGCAGATGTGCTGTTAATGTGTTTAATCTACATACTGTGTCACCACTGAGTGATGACATAGCTGTTCAAAGAGAACAAGCAGCTTCAAAAAAATATGGGATGTGGGTCTGTTGGAGGTGGGAGGGCAATGCAAAAAGCATTCAGTGTGTGGAAAGGCTCCTCACTAGGACTCGTTCATTGCTGCAGCAGGCAGACGAGGCTGCGTTATCCCTCAGTGGGGTACCGCTTGCTAATAGTTTATCCAGGTGCGTGCCCTTGCTTTGCCTTAAGAATTTCCAGACAAAGGAGAGGGGTTGACAATCGAGAAGGAGAAGGTCAGAAATAAGCATGTGTCCCCTTCTCCAACATCTCTTCCATGAACGGAATAAAGGTTCTTAAGAACAAGATCCTTGACTGGGAGCTTGTAAACATCTAATGTTTTGTTGGTTGAGTGTGGGATGAAATGTTAGAGCTCCTCTTAAAAAAAATAAATTAAAAATTTAACTGTTTGAATCTTTTGTGTCTTTATAAACCTATGTAACTTTCAAGCCTCTTTAACCACTTAATAAATACATACATCTACCAGTTTTGCCTTAATGGCATTTAAATGTGATTTCAAGGTAGCTAGCTAACAGCATGAACTTCAGCTTCTACAGTAGGGTGGTCTATAAAATTAAGATGCTCAAGCTTTTTCCTGGTGCTCAACATCAACAGTATTCTTTCACTTAAGCACGTGCCTTTTATTCAGAAGACATAATCCGAACAATAAAGCTGTTTAGAGATTGATTTTGCTTGATTCATCCAAGTAGATTTGAGTGTTTGGGCTGGAAAAGCAGCCATCACCAGTTTAGGACAGCATGAGAAGTAATGACTGCCACGTTAGCTAAATTAGAGATGATGAACCAGCCTGAAGTTTTCAGTGAGTCCATTAAAGCACACCATGCAAAACCCTGCCTAGCCAGAAGAGCTGATGTGGCTGGAAACAAAGAGCAGAGCTAGTTCAGCTCAAACAGAAGACAAGTCTTCTGGGACACACTCTGCTCTGGACACATCTGTCAAGCTGGACCTTACTGGGCATGTCCTGCAGCTGCACAGCATGAGAAGCTGGAAGGAAAAAGCAGAGAGACAGGAGCTTGAAGCCACTTTAAAGAATCAGAGGCCCTGTGGTGTTGCAAATACTGTTGAATCTGAACGCAAGAGCCAGCTGCAATGGTGTGAACAGGAAGAAGCAGCTGGAAAGACCACAAGGGAACAAGACAAAGCAAGATGAAAGCCAAGCAAGCGCAGAAAACTGAGGCAGAGGCAGTACCCAATATCCCAGGACTCACTTGCTGACTGCACTGCCTACCTTTGAGAGCTGTGTGCTCACCTTCTCCAAGAAAGTACCTTTCCAGCGGAGTCTCTCGTGTGTCACACACTAACAGAGGGAGCAGAAAAACCACCAGATACCTGTTTTGCTTTTTAAGTACAGGTGAGAAGAACAGGAGGGAGGGTGCTAGATATTCTCAGGATTCCAGATGTTGTGCCAGATGTTTGAAGAATCACCATTGTTAAAATTTCAACAGATTTATCTGAAAACAACTGTCATTGCAAAATACGCTCTGAGAAGAGAGGAGATAAAGCAGGGAAGGCAAACAAGAAAACTATCACCAGAATGTAAGACTAAATGGAAATGACTGGTAATTTTTGAAACAAATGCTTTCTTGGTGATTCACTGATTCACAGAAATGAAACCTTTCTGAGTGTGACTATGACCAAGCATTTCTCAGGCACAGGCCCTCAGGTATAGCACAGAAGTCCTGAGCAGGCAGGAGGGAAACCCACCCCACAGTATTGGAGAGAGAGAAATTACCCGAAGTAATCCCATTTACTCTAGGCTTACATTTCGCATTGAGCACCCTCACCAGAAGGGTATGCAACAAGAATTTGGACACACACGAAAACCCCACCAGGTTATATAATCTTTTCCTCATGTGATATAAGAACATTCTTCTTAAATGTCAAAAACTTCAGAGGCCCAGGAAAACCATTTTCTACCCAGCTCTCCTAATAAGTTAAATAAAACTAATAATCACATCTATTAAAATCTAAACACCGATTTAGCTCTTCCAGTTAACTGGTCTGGAACACATCTAAATTAAAGCAGTGCAAATATATTAATTCAATAACAGTAACATGAACATCCTTGTAAATCAGAGCTGATCAGGTGCCATGCAAGCCAGTGGATATTTTACAGCTTTCACCTTTGCTTTGCTCAAGGTAGTGTGAAAAAGAGAACTTGTATCTTTGACCTCATGAAGCAGCTTTCATACATAAACGTGAAGATTTCTAAGTAGAGGGAATAATTTCACTAAGATGAATTTGCTACTGATGGTGTACAAAATACATCATACAGGTATTTCCTCAAGGGTTAAATATATTTTAAGTCTGTGTACATGAAAGAAAAACTTTTGTAAATATTCCTGGTTTGCAGAATATCTGGGATTTCTTCAGCCTAGGGGAAGAAGTGTAACTGCATGAAAGGATGTGGAGAATTACATGTATTTTAACACACACCTCTCAGACATGTACCCAGAATCTTTAAAAAAGAGAGTCATATTTTCATGACGCTTTTTAAGTGTCTATTCTGAGAGAATAGGTTGGGTTTTGCATATTTAGAACAAGAACACAATAATATCCCTGAAATTCCAACAGCATGAAGAAGATCAACATCTGAACATTGAAAAGGTAGTTGTGTTTACAAAGACATAACTTTTTTTTTTTTGCCTTTTATCTATTTTGTATCACATCTTCTTTGTATCTTTGTGTCTTAGGAAAGCTCATGGTTGTTTCTCCATCCCATTCAACAACAAAAGAAGGTAGCATGTAGTGATTTAAGACATTTAATCCAAGCTTAACAACTTATCCCTTACTTGTAATATTGCTAATGAATAGCCTGTCAGGTAGTGGAAATATAACTTTACAATTAAGAGACTTGACTTCAACTTAATTTTCTTCTGCACGATATTGTAGATCTGCCCTGAAGTCGAGGGCACTATGATGTAATAATTTAAAAGTTGGGTAAGAGAAAGTTTGAGTCAAATGGAAACAGGTCTTCTGAAGGAAAGAAAAGATAACAATAGTAGAACAGTTGAGTTTTTAATAAGTCATTTTAATACTTTGAGAAAAATGAAAGTTCTGGAGGGCTGAAAGGTGATTGAAACTGAAGCATGAGAAAATTAATTTAGCAGTGAAAGAATCTGGAAAGGAAAGTTAATTCTTTGTCCAGATTACAAATTCAGCCACGTGGAGAGAAGCCTGGATGCAAACAGATGCATGTCCTGACACAACGTCCATTTAGCCATCTTGCCTTTGCTTAGAAAAACTGAAGATACTTAAGATACATGGCTCACAGTTAAAAATAAATAAATACCCAAAATCTTTCATTTTCTTAAATGTGCCATTTTTACAGCTAGCAGAAAAGTTCCTGAGTGATTCCTCCCTGTTCTTGTCTCAACCCACAAGATTTTACTTTTTGTCTTCTGGTTCTCCTCCCCATCTCGAGGCAGGGGGCAAGGAGCGAGCGAGCGGCTACCTGGTGCTTATTGCCAGCTGGGCCTAAACCGCGACATATTCATTGCTTGTGAGCATTCGTACTTGCAATGTTTTGTTTGCACATGTGTTTAGGGAACATCTGTTCCTCGTTCCCATCTGATTATCTGCGTATTTATGCATGAAGAAGGCAACTGGTTATCTGCTGCTGTCACTTATTTTTGTCTGACTGTAAAAGCTCAAGTTAGAGGGAGCAGGGACCAAATATAGCAGGCGCTGACAATTTGCATAGAGTAGCTGGTGAAATGGCTGACTTTCACATAATGCATATCTTCAGCAAGTAGATATCAAAGCCCTTTATTGAAGGAGGCCAGTATCATTATCACCATCTTGGAAACAGAGAAAATGTAAAAAAGACCACCTGACTTGGTCAAGATCAGTCACCAGATCAGTGGGAGAGCTTAACATAAACACTCCTGCATCCTGTCTCTCTCCTTTGCTCTACACTATCTTCCTATAATAAAAGGCTGAAATAAGATTTTTCTAATAACTAGAGTGAAACCAGTAAGAAAAGAAGAAGGGAGTTACTCAGAAAGAATAAAGTGATCAATTATACCGGATAATTTTGGGGCAACAAATAATTTCAACAGCATATCCTGTCTGAGTATATGATTTCATTTGAATGGTGATCGATAAAGGAACCTGGGCGTCAGTCAGCATTCAGGACCCCACAACAGTATCATTTCTGCTTTCCATCACTGAAGACGGCACCATTTCCTCCAGTCTTTGTGTTTCAGCAATACAAAATTTTGCTCCAGCAATAGATTCTGTAATACTGTGCAAGTTCTCACAGACGCCTGCCACAAATGAGCTAGAATATACTTGATAATAAAGTATATTTGCTACAAGTCATGTTTGTGATTGCCTCTCCTGGCAGGGATAGTGTAGGAATATGTTTAGGTGGAGACTTGATGGAGGCAGCCAGGTTTCTATAATGAAGGGCTTCTTTCTTTCCCAAATTCTGTTTTTAAAAGTGTCTGCTACTGTACAGCAGAAGCAATTGTAGCAGAATGAAACTTTCTGCTTTTTATCCCTGCTTCTATTTACCTGCCTGCAAAACAATCTCAATTTTCACTGCAATTCTCCTTGACATTTCCCTCATCTGTTTTGCTTTCTCATTAGTCCACCTCATGAGAAAATATGGGTGCAGAATACTAAATCAGCTTTATGGTCAACGTATCTGGTGCATATTGACAGGTTGTCCGCATACAGAAGTCTTGGGTTTGAGGAGATGTTTTTACCAGAAACATAAGAAAATGTTCTTCCAGAACTGGAATATGTTCAAGAAAAATCTTTGCAAATAAGACACTTATTCACCTAAAAAGTAGTAGGTGGCATAATTATAGCAAAGCAATGTAAACACACAAAAGAGAAAAGAAAGATCTATTTTCTATATATTCTATCAGCATTGCTGATTCATATTCAACTTGGTGGCCACTATGACCCTCAGGTCCTTTTCTGGAGAGATGCTTTCCAGCTGGTCAGTCCTAATATACCGGTGCCTGGGGTTGTTCCTCCCAGGTGCAGGACTTTGCACTCACCTTTGTTGTTCTAACATTGAACTAAAAATGAGAAAGAAATTCTTAAAGTCTTTGGAATCCATAATTATTCACTTTTTGTGTAAGTCCACCAAAATGCTATTTATGAAAGCAAACTCTAATCCCTTCTCTTTATAGAAAAAAGTATTTCAGAATAACAACAGAAAATCTAATTCTGCCTCTTCAGAAATAAATATTGCCTTCATTTGCCTGAAAACCATCCAAAATTTAAATATCCATTTATTTTAATAGACCCAAAGACTCTAGAAAGAGATTTATGCTACATGTTTTTTGTTCCACTAAAATGCCTATTTGTCAAGATTTAAACACAAAAAATATCAACTTATTCTTGATTTGACAGGACACAGACAAAATAGCTTAATTTCAGCATAAATGTACATAGCTTTCTGATTTTCAAGACCCAAAACATTCTCATTGTTTGCAACTTCCTAAAAAACAGTATTTTTTTAAGAAAACGGATGAAACTATTTGCTGATTTACCCAAGCAGTGGACAGAAGTTCCTGACCCTAAGACTTGCCTTGCATGATTTTAATCTATGACATTCCAATGTCCCCTTTCCCACTCACTTAGTCCCCTGACCTCTTTATCTCCATGATGTTATCGATGCCATTTCACAACCTTGTTCCACTTCCAAATCTGCAGCAAAGCACTGGGAAGCACTCAAGAGCTCAGAAGCCAAGCGTAGTTATCTGTCATCTTAGCAGACTCTTTCTCACTTTAAAATCAATCTTTGGTTGGATATAACCTGAGCAAGCAGCAATCACAGCCTTCTTGCAATGTTTATTGCTCACTGTCTACTCGCCGTAGAGCCAGACTGGGAAACTGAAGCATGCCAGTGAAGTATGCTAGAAGAATGTCAAACAGAAGTGGAGAAGAAAACGTGCACCTCATTATTCAAGACATACTCTTTGACTGAAGTCATATGTATCCAAAAATGACCTGCCATTTTGATTTCCTACAAAGAGCACCCCAAAGTTCATGTACTTTTTAACACAAACAAGTACAAAGTCACCTACAGATCCATTCTAATTTAAACATGATGGATCTACCTGAGTTTTGGGAGTTTGGGGTAACTTTCAGATATTTTCTGTCTCTTCTTCAACACCAACGGGATCTGGTAATGTTCAGCAACTTCAGGGAGATGCTCAGGCCGTTGCAGGACTGAACCTGTAATTATCAATAGACAGAAACATTGGTAGGCCAATGTTTAAAAAAATATGCACGTCAGAGTGATTTGTATAGCTGAAGCTGCTCACACAACACAGCAAAACTGCACCTTAAAAACACATCTCTCAGAGTTAATACAGTTATTCAGAGATTGGCAATGACAGCTGGTTTAGCATAAAGATATGTGCGTT